>JAHHUM010001762.1:487500-728517 GCA_036173005.1 Crenichthys baileyi | reverse complement strand
AAATTTTTCTATTGGGGAAACCCAGCAGATTGCATTGAGTCATTGAGACGCAAACGTTTAAAAATAAGTATAGAATGAAGTTTGATTTCATGCAAACATTCTCTAACCTCTTGTCCTGGATGTATCCCTCTACTTTGTGCAGCTCTTTGCCAAACATCCCACATGGCTTAAAATTCAGCACGCACTTCTCCCCGGTGCTGCAGAAAAAAAGAAGCGAAGGAAGAACAGCCGTTACTTACTGAGTCTGACTGAACTACAAGGCTAAAAACAGGCAAAGAAAGTGAAGACAAACTTAACATTTCCTCATGACAACAATGGTTTTGACCTATTAAGTTCAAATAAAGATCTATGCGTTAAGCCTGGTGTGTTTCTGACAAACGTTCGGAAGTCCTGAACTGTTGTTAGAAAAGATCAATGAACTTTGATTACTAAAAAACATTTAATACTGGAACTGGAAGACATTTTAAATATCCAAAATAAGTAAAAAAAACAACAATAATTAATAAATTGGATTATGAAGTCTTTGTACAAAAAACTGCCCATCAAAAAATATGACAGTTTTATGAACAAAAAGTGCAAACTAACAACAAAAGCACTCAACAGGCCATATATGTATCTGTAGCTACTTTAGTCTGGCAGATTAAACGCTCTAGTGATGGTGGACTGACGGGAAGATGGAGACAGCCTGGTTGTAGTCTGTTTTCCCAGCATTGGATGATTATGTTTTAGGTACAGATGCATGCTTGTTGTATTGCCGCATTTAGCTGCTACTGTTTTACAACAAATGGGACATGCAGGTTAAGCGGTTCAGCACAGTCATTCGGTTTGAATCCAAAGTGCTCCCACACTGCAGCTGCCGTGTTCGGCTTTGATACCAATTTCATCTCTCAACTAGCGTTTCTCTGGCTTTCTACTCCTCACGGGGCTCTCGTACTACACTCTGATACTTCACCTGACAGAAGAGTTCACTCCTCCCTACGCTAAGTAAACGAGAAGGGGAGGCGGGAGTCGGGATCGATGCACCGGAGTGAAACCTTTTGTTATCCGGTCTCTTTGTTAGAAAGGGAGTGAGACACAAGGAAATAAACAAGCATGCAAAGAGGAATTATGGAGCTCATTTTAATTCATCATGCGATTAACTGATTTATTGCTTATAACGACAGGCCTGGTGAGGCCAAGTACAGAGTTAGTGTAGCGGTAGAAGCAGTTCAGCTCGGGTCCTTCAGCGGTCAAAATTAAAAGAACTGATGCTAGGCGTAAGAATGGGCTCCACATCACACCGCAAACATCTTCTGGACCATTTTTGATATAGAATAAATAGCAATTCTAACTGCTTAAGAAATGTTTAATTTATCTATTTATTTTATACTTTTTTAATTGCATATTTTTAGAAATCCACATTTTTATCCTTTAGAAAATGATTCATAATAAATGATAAATTATTATTATCAAATTCAATTTTCTCTTTTCCATAGTTATCCAAACCTGGAAAACACTAAGAGACATTTCTAAACTTTTCCAGACTGTGTAAAACCCTGCGCTTCCCAGGCTGTTAGCCAGTCAGTGCAACAGTAAACAGCGTGAGTGTACTTCACCGCCCGTGGTGTGAATCAGTGCAACTGTGTGAACACGACACACGACCAGGCATAAGCAAAGATAGCCAGAGCCTTGTAGAGCTACCCAGGACAAATACAGACTAAAGGAGGTGTTGTTTGAGAGGGCACACAGTGAGGAAACAGGCTGCAGTCTCAAATATCTGAGTAAACAAAAACTGTGCCTCCGTTTCTCTCATTTGGTTGAGTTCAAGTTGAGGATATTTATAGGTTTAAGCTGGAGAGTGAATATGGCCGACTGTAGTCCGCTGGTTCTGTAAACAGAGCCTTTTTCACACTTTAACAGGTTTTAATGTCAAAATTTTCCGGTGTAAGATTGTAGATTTTTGCAGGTCTTAGAACATTCTGGAGTACTAAACATTAGCCTCTAAATTGCTTAAACAGTAGTCGAGCTGAATAACTGAAACAACATTATTTCATGGTTTCTGATTATCAAAGTAAAGGTAAAGGGCCAGTTCACAGGTTTATTTTAGGATCTGGACTAAAATGGATCAGCTCTATCTAAAAAAAAACTAACTCTTGCCCTGGAGTATCCTTTGCTAAATGAAGATCCTAAAAAAACACAGTTTGTGAACTTTGGTACATTTTGTGCATTATTATATTATTATGCTTTGGAAAATGAAAGTTAAATTACCTTTTTTGAAACTTATCCAGTCCTGGAAAAATCAAAAAAGCTAAATCCCAACTTTTAAGGAGTGTGAAGAAAACTGCAGTAATATACCTAACTGTGTGTTGGTGATTAAAGAAAAATGTAATGTACATGTTTATATACCTGTGGTTGACTATTTCCACTGTGCCATACTGCTCTATCCACAGCTTGCCCAGGATGATATTATGCACGCAGCAGTAAGGGTTACTCCATGTGTACACTTCATTGTGCCTGGAGGTAAGAGCAGGTGGAGAGGAAGGAAGGCGTGAAGCCAATAGGACAGGAAATGATTGAAGATGACAGAAGAAGGGGGGAAGGAATAAAAAGGGGAAAATATGATGAACAAATTAAATAAGCATTCTTATCTAGAACCATAACAGCCTAGATGTCTCACTTGAGAAGTTCTAGTGTGATTGTTCCTCTGGGCTCTGCCTCGACGCTTTTGCCCCAGAACTTGAGTTTGGGATAGATGGAGCCGTGGAAGACGAAGTCCCCGGAGAGGCTCTCAGCGTGGAAGGCACTGACTGGAGGATGATGGGACACCTGCTCTGACACCAGCCGGAAACCCTGATCCTCTCTGTAGAAGAGTGGAGCAATAAAGCAAAATAATGATGTAATGAGGGTTGTGCTTCAAAGATGATCAGGTGGGTTTTTGTGTGCCTGTATGTGTTGTACCTGATGAGTTCAAAGGTCTCTCCCAGCAGTGGGTTGAAAGGTTTTCCAGTTCTGTCCCATTGAGACGCAACTGCTGATACAGCAAAAGCAGCTACTGCCTAAAACACAGAAACACAGACTCTGTTAGCATGGAGGATTTTAGTCAGTAAGCTGCAGAAAGTTGCCTGAATACTAAGGTGGGGGTTCACTTTTATATTTGGTTATTACAAAAAACTTTGGCAACTCTGCAAGCTGAAATAAATCAACTGAGTTTGATTACCAAGACACAAGGCACTTGTCCAATCTAAAGACCATACACTGACTTGACATACATATTCGATGGAAGTGTAAAGCAGTTTAAGTAGATGATGAAAGGGAGGTTTGCGTGTTTCTCTGACCTGCATACGCTCTATGGAGTGAGACAGCGAGCAGGCTCTGTTGATGAGGTAAGTGTGTTCCATGTATTCTGAGATCCTCTGCAGGAAGCTCAGAGGCTCGTTGAAGCTGATGGGCATCGTGATCTTGGACAGTTCCTGTAAAAAACAAAAAAAAAACAAATTTAAAAAAACACCATTTCACCTGAGCTGACAGCAAATATTGTGTGAAATCCTTTGAATTTTTAGATGTTTTCCTCTTTGTTCTGCTGTGAAAAGGTGCTCTGATTATCCAAAGTGAAGCAGGGTTTACATTGACTTACCATTGGCTGGTCCAAACAAGAACATTAGCATCTGACAAGACAAATACCTCCTGGGGAAAAGTCTCATGGTCAGATGAGACGATTGTTGAGCTATTTGGTCACAATGACATCAAGTATGTTTGGAAGGGTCAAAGTAATTCTTTCAAACCTTTGAGCTCTGTACCAGCTAGAGGTCAACTGATTTTATCATCTAGCCAATTATTCTGCTAAATATTGCCTCTTTTTTCAATGTATTGTCTTTATGGGACAAGCTTTCAGATTTTTTTAGCAGGCATATCATTGGGAAGCACACCGCTGCCCCGTTTACATGGTGATGCATGCCCGCCTGTCTGTAACAGAGCAACAGGTAAACAAAGAAAACAATCACTGTGTGGTACTTCATCAAAAAAAAATAAAAATAACCCATGAAAATAGTAAAACCTTTATTCTCACCTTATATTTACTTTATAAGGCTGTTTTAGAGAAAAATAATATCATAGCCTTTAGCTTCATAGCAAACCCTTCAGTTAGTTAGCTGTAGCTCAGATGGGAAAAGCTCCTGATCTGCAGCGGCTCTCAAAGCTAAATAATACAAATAAATAAAAAACAATTAAAGACCTCAGTGTTTATAAGCTGCAACATTGTCAAGCGTAAAATGATATTTATTTGATTTATTATTTTTGTTGGGCATGGCACATACATGAGCTTTATTTTGTGACAAAGAGCGGGTGCTAGACGGAGCATCTATGCTGCTTTATATGTGCATTAGTTACGTACATCTGTTTGCAGGCTGAGCAAAAAGTTTCTCTCATGGTGTTGTACATCAAACACAATGCTGCTGTGCACTCCTTGAACATACTCACTATGCATCCTCCATGTGCTGCACACAGATTAGGTATCATTAGCGATGGTGGAAACATGCAACGTCTAATAAGCTGATTTCACTGGACCGGAGCTGATGTCGACATCAGGAGTCTTAAATGCAGCTCACAGACAATGAATGGGTTTCATTACGAACGCCTTTTGCAAGATAAGTGCACTGAGCTCTGGGCACATAGCTTTACTCATTAACCATATCTAAAACAGTGTTATCTCCTCTGAGATGTGTTCTGCCAGCGGCGACTTTGTAAAGGCTGTATAGGAATACTGTAACAGAAAAATATGACACTTTTGAAAAGCATGGTGATGGCACTATCATGCTAAAGGTCTGTTTCGCTGCCAGTGTTACAGGTGGATACAATAAAGAACCTCCAAGTTCTTTAATAGCAGCAGAAATTAAAAGTTAGGGTCCAACTAGATATTTAAACAAGACAATGACCCAAAACACACATCTAAAAACTGGTTTTGGAATAGATAAAGCAGGCCAACATTACATTTTATTGTTGACCTTACCAAAAAGCTGAGTGAATTGTAGGAAACAGACCAGTTCAACTTAACACTACCTTTTCTGATAGGAAGAGGTCAAATACCTCAGCAGAACAACAATGTTTCAGCACAGGGGGGTCAGTCTGACAGCAGCAGCAATAAAAGATTTCCTCAGTCTCTCAGTTTGCCCATAGTGGACGGCCGGGACCGGATAGGAAAAGAATGCCATGATCCCTCAATATGGCCTCAATCTACTGCAGTATTGAAATGACTCCAATCTATGAATTTAAGACTAAAGCTTACATTGATTTATGGATTTATGGACTTACCAGTCCAATACATTTCTTTAGGATGCTCCAGATGCTGACTGTGTTTCTGGCAAACATGTTCGCTGGTAAAGATGTCCTGAAGTGAGAAAAAAAATAAGAGATGAAACAACAAGGATGTAGATAAGGTGATGATACGATCTCTGAAGTTTATCAGCAGAGCAAAAAATATGTGACATGACTAGGCAACCCTCAGAGACATGTTTCGATGACTGTGGAAAAACAGATTAGTTCAAATGAACAAGGCCTGTCACTCTTGGAGTGGTAGTTTTCCACAGGGCATCACCTCATTACAAGTGAAAGTCGATTCACAACATCTGCCAAAAGCTTGTGTATGAGTCAGTTTATAATGACAGGTGCTAAACTCATCTCTGCTTTTTTCTTATACCGCACCTTTCAAAGGAGTACAAGAAAACTACATGACAGTTTCATGTAAAATGAAAATAAATACATTAAAAATAAGAAACTGATGATATTTTCAATCCTGAGTCATAATATTGATTTCAGAATAACCACTGTATTAGCTTGTGAAGCGAGCATAATCTAAACACACACAGGGCGGAATGAGGTGCAGGAATGAAGCGGTACCTGTGTTTCTTGATGCCGTTCTCTTGTGGTACTGATCCATTGTTCTTCTGAATGCTGCAACCAAACCCTCTGGCATCTTTGAAACTGGCCTCAGACAAGCCTTCACATGACTCATCCGAATCCAGGCCTGCGGGGTGCAAGAATTGACCCAGTTCAGACAGCGCACAGTCAGGTATCACAGAGTCAATGGTCTGTGCAACCGTGACACAATGGAAAACTCAAATAGTTGGCTTAAAAATTCACAAACATCTGCCATTGTACCTGCAGCTGACAGCAGATTGAATATTTGAGTCGTTTTGTTTTTTTTCTTTGCAACATTGGATCTTCTAATGTTATCCACAGTCATCCACACCACTGTGCATACTGCTTTGCATCAGGAACCTTTGCTCAGATTTGAATAGCAAATTTTATTGATTGCCTGGAACAGTTTACAGTGACTCATCTCTTCATAAAACAGCAGTGACGATGAGTAAAAGTCATTTGTTCTCTTTTATATTTATGATTTTAAAGCAAAATAAAACATGAAAGATGATTTAACAATGAAACGTTTAAGTCACAACTAATTCAGCAAGGTCATAGAACACTGTAACTGTTGGCCTACTGTCCATCCTAAAATATGCAGCAGGGTGGAGTTCAGAGCAAGGTGAGGCCTCAACTTTAAATACACAAAAGGAGTTTCAGCTTTTGCGTTATATCAAAAACTACAAGGCGTGCACTCTTTAATTGTCATTTTGTGACACAACGGTCTCCTATTCACAAACAACAGAACAATTGGATTACTTGTCATGAGAAAATAGAACGGGTGGCAAACATCAGATGCTTTTAGAAGAATAACAAGATCTCCCGATGTCAAGATGTGACAGCGTTCTTAATTTTTCTCATGAAATGCTATCCAGTTCATTTCGAAGTGACCTAGTTAAAATAAGCACTGAATATGACTCCGCCACTTCAACATCTATAGTGTGGCAGTATTTTGGGAACCTAGTTGAAATAATAAACGTTTGAGTAACAAACAAAGGTAGTAACAATCTGTAAAAGAAATGGCCGGTCAGAACCTAAAAATCCAATCTTTTTTCCTGATAAGTTAATACACCATGCACGAGTGTTACATAGTAACACTGGCAGCAACACTCTTCAGTGGGGATGTTATTACTGCAAGAAGACTCAGATTTAGCTATTTTAGTAGCACTGAGCTGTCAGAGGAAGCACAAAAGGAGGAAAGTGTTCTCTATAGAGTCATATTGGCTGTTTGTTCAGGCTGCTACAACAGAGAAATAGACGTCAGTAAATTACAGGAAGCTGAAAGTATTACAGCAAAATAGCTCCCTTTTAACATTTTTAAGAAGTCCAATTCTATGTCATAGACGGACATGTTGGAATGACGGCTATTTTATGGAAATATACTTAGGATAAGGGTCTACTAAACCTACAGGGAACATGTACAGGGTAAGTCACCCTAGTGGTACGTTAGCACAATGCAGGGGTACGTGGAAACATTTAATATTTAATTTCCAAGATGAAGGGTAAATATTATCAGTTAGTATGGATAATTCTTGGATGTGTGATGCTTTATTAGGATCCAGGTGCAAAATACACCAAAAGAGCAAAAAAGGCACAATAAAACAACTACAAGACTAGAGCAGGGGTGTCATTACTGTTCATCTGCAAGATGAGAGAAAAGTAACAGCTGTTTCCACTCTGCCGATCTATCAAAGCTTATGAAGGACAAGCAATCTCAGATGTCTCATTAAAGTGATGAAAGCAAAGTAAAACTACAGTAAGCCTAAACATTATTGTGTGAATGCTGTAAAGCTAACCGCTTGTGTGTCTGCACAAACGGTTAGAAACCGACTCGATGAGGATGGTATGAGGGTCCAACGTCCACAAATGGGGGTTCTGCTCACACCCCAACACCGTGCAGGACTCTTGGCATTTGCCCAAAAACCCCCCAGGATTGCAAAAATTTGCCACTGGCGCCCTGTGCTCTTCACAGATGAAAGCAGGTTCACACTGAGCACATGTGACAGACATGACAGAGTCTGGAGACACCGTGGAGAGCGATCTGCTTCCTGCAACATCCTTCAGCATGACTGGTTTGAGAGTGGGTCAGTAATGGTGAGGGGTGGCATTTCTTTGGAGGGCCACACGGCCAGAGGTAGCCTGACTGCTATTAGGTACCGAGATGAGATCCTGAGACCCCTTGTGAGACCATATGCTGGTGCGGTTGGCCCAGGGTTCCTCCTAATGCAGGACAATGCTAGACCTCATGTGGCTGGAGTGTGTCAGCAGTTCCTGCAAGATGAAGACATTGAAGCTATGGAATGGCCCGCCCGTTCCCAGACCTGAATCCGATTGAGCACATCTGGGACATCATGTCTGGGTCCATCCACCACATCACGTTGCACCACAGACTGTCCCAGGAGTTGGGTGATGCTTTAGTCAGGGTCTGGGAGGAGATCCCTCAGGAGAATTTTCCACCCCCCTTGGGGGAGCATGCCAGGCGTTGTAGGGAGGTTTTCATACAGGCACGTGGAGGCCAAACACAATACTGAGCCTCTTTTTGACTTGTTTTTAAGGCCATTACATCAAAGTTGGGAACCCGTAGTGTGTTTCTCCACTTTTAATTTTTTTTTGGGTGCTCCAAATCCAGGCCCCATTGGTTAATAAATTTGTTTTTCCTTTTGATGATTTTGTGTGTTTTTCTTTGTCAGCACATTCAACTTTGTACAGAACAAAGTATTCAATGAGAATATTTCATTCATTCAGATCTAGGATGTGTTATTTGAGTGTTCCCTTTATTTTTTTGAGCAGTGTATAAGGGAGTCGTTTGAGAGGAAATGCTGCAGCAGCTCACACCAACGATTACCAGGAACAAACTTTCATCAGAAACCGGTCCAAACTCCATCAGAACCTGGCAAAAAGCTCCATCAGTACCAGGAAAAAATCTCTATCTGAACCTTGTACAATTCTTCATCAGAACCAGGTCCAAACTCCATCAGAACCAGGAAGAAACCTTAATCAAAACCAGGTCCCAACTCCACCAGAACCTGGTAAAAATCTCCAAAAGAACCTTGAACAAATCTACACAAGAACCGTGTACAAGCATCCATCAGTAACAAGTCCAAATTCTATCAGAATCAGGAACAAACCCCCATCAGAAACAGGTCTGAACTCTATCAGAACCAGAATGAAACCACTACTCTGTGACTTATGATGATAACACCATCTTCATAGGTCCCAGTGGAGCATCAAAACAGCGACAATTTGATGTCAGCTACTTAAACAGCTTCTACTGAGGTTCCAACACCTGAACAAGAGTGAATTATTTTAAAGAACAATTTCATAGACTTTTGAATATAGGCCGTAGTAAGCATTAGCATTTTAGCTCATTTTAGCTTATACATTGCTTTTTGCATAGTGGATGGGTAAATTAATATCAGCTTTCATGCTAGTGATAGCCAATATGCTAATGTTAGCATTTTAGCTTCCTTTTCCCTCCTTCTCTTTTAGCTGAAGAAAAACTTTTGCCTTTTTAGGCAATTTTTTTGTTTGCTTTTGTGTTTGTTTCAGCGTATTTGTTTTTTTAGTTCATTTTTTTTTCTGAATTAAAATTTTCCTTTTTTTACATACTTTAAACCACCGAAAATTCCCAAAATTTCTTAGGCTATATTTTTGCTTCAGTCTATGCTTTTCAGCTCATCTTGGGCAGCTCTTTTCCTGAAAAGTTTTGTCAAATTCTTGCATTTTCAACAAACGTTTCAACAAAAAATAGTTTTGAGGTAACTTCACTTTTTCACTGGTTTTATAGTTAAAAGTCTCAAAAACAGATCAGATGAGAGTTTTTTTTTTTGCTAAAGTTTCTGCCATTTGTACTACGGTAATTTATCAGATTTCAGCTGATAAAAAACTTTCTGTTGTCAACCTTAGCAATTTTTTGCCAGCTTTTTAACAGGAGTTTAGCATTTCTGTTTTTTTCTAATTCATTTTACATTTCAGCAGAGTTTTTTTTCTGCAGTCAATTTCAGCTCGTTTCTGCCAGCTTTCAGCTTTAAAAACATTCAGCTTACAGACTTCACACTGCATTTTCGCAGGAAAAGCTAAAATTTTTTTTAGTTTTTGTTAAAGTGTTTTGTTCCTGATTTTTTTTAAATTTAATTGCCGGGTTTTTTGGGGACTTATTTCAAAAGAGCTCCAGTTTTTTTTATGCAAACAACTAAGGGTTTTTTTTTTTAAATGTTGATTTTTGTTTTTATTTAAAATTAAAGTTTTTCACTTTCACGGCAGAGTTATCTTTATGTTTAATTTGAGCTAAAAAGAATAAATATAAATATTCAAGTTAAAGAGATTAAATAAAATAATTTTTTTATTTGATAATGATTTGTTGTATTTTTGCTATCACGTTTGACTAAGAGGGGGCACTCTTGGTATAAAAAAATGACTCAGGGGGTACACAAAGCAGAAAAGATTGGGAACCACTGACTTAGAGGACTATTGTCTGATCTCTGTTTACACATTGCATACAATTATAATTAAAAAAAACCTTTGAAACAGTCATATGTTGTGCGTGAGTGTTTAACAACTAACTTAATACCACTTACTATTATTACTATTCTGAAGTTTGGGGTTAGAGCAGCAACATCTCAGTTGTTGTTGGTAATAGCGATCATGACCACAAGACGACCTACTTCTGAATTATTGAACTGATGTTCAGGCTGAAACAAATTAGATAACAGAGGATGGTATTATTCTTCGATAACAGAGACAGCTAGAGTTACTGCCTCAGGGTTGGATGCGCATGATAATAATTCCACTTGCAGTTTATATTTCTCTTCTTCTCTTTCCCTAAGGAACCCTGCAGAATATCAGCCAGAAGTTGAGCCTACTGGAAATCGACTAGGTTTTTAAACTTTTGCTTTTATCTCATGACTACAAGATTAAACAAGGGGCAGCGCTAATGGAAGGGGTACGAGTGTGTACGAAGGGGGAGATTTGTGACAGAAGGATAGCCTGGAACATGAAGGTTTAAAAGATGGCAGCGAGACTAGCACTAATGTACAGCATGGACACAGTGGCAACAACACAAAGACTGGAACAGATGTGGGGATGGCAAAGTTGCAAATTAAAGTGGACAAGATTAGAAATGAGTATATCAGGCGGACAGCTCCAGTTGGGTGGTTTGGAGACAAAATTAGTGAGGCCAGGCAAGGCTGAGACCCTGAGCCATGTTTAGTCACTTGATAACACAGCGCTCTGTCCACAGTAAAGCTGTATAAAGCAGCTAACAGCTGACAGCGTGCTGTCAGATGTTAAAGGTGGTGGAGCTCAGTGGGGTGAAATCTGTGCTATTGCTGATCTCCTTGAAGTCACATTATTTATCCTACTTTTCTCTGCTAGGCTGCATAATTAAGCTTGTTAATAGACAATTATCGAACTACTTCCTGCAACTAAAGTCAATCGCATCCAAGTTATGGTCATTCAGCAAGTGTAAATGCCAATACTTTACTTTGTCTGTATGTTCCTGAATGTCAGGGTGCATCTTAATCTCAAATCTTAAAAGGGCCTGAGATGGTTTGGATGTGAGCAGAGGAGAGATAGTGAGAGATACTGAGGAGAGGTTGTTTGATATGGAGCTGGTAGGAAGAGGGAAAGGAGGAAGTCCATAGAGAAGATCCTGTGATGTAGAGAAAGAGGACATGCAGATGATTGTTGTGACTACGAGGATGCTGGGGATAGGGTGGGGTTAAGGGAGATTATTAAATTTGGAAACCTGTAAACGGAGCTCAAAGCAAAGGATGTTTTGAAGGTTTTAGCATGTCAGTACATAGAAGTGAGAAAACAAGAAGGTAAAGAGACCTCACCTGTGACGGCATCGTAAAACTCATCCTCGTTGCTCATCTTCCACACTCAAAATTGAGCAGTTGTTTAGAGCAGATGTTCAGCCTCTAGCACATATTCCTTTGGTGGCGACCCAACAGTTTGTCTGAAGGGAGAGGAGTAGAGGTTGTTTCCTCTGGAATGTCACCAGGGTCAAAGGAAAGATGTCCAGACGGGGTTCCCCAAGGCTGTCCGGTGCAGATTTAATGCAGATGGTTTGACCAGAGAGGAACACCACCAGGCAAACACAGTTACTCAGAGCAAAACAGCTCCTCAAATAATGGTTGATGGTTCTCACTTCAGAGCTTCGTTTCTTTGGCTTTGTCAACCAAGGCAAATTATTAACCTATAAGGAAAAAAAAAGAGTTGTTAGATTGATGGAAAAAAAGTAAAACATGAATACTTTGAGTCAAATCCAGGATGAACAAAATGTTAAAATGTATTACTGTGTTATAACAACACAATGCACTAGTGCACAATGCAATGTGTTAACTTCAAACAGAGCAAAATGCTGAGGATACTTCTGAATATCCAAGTCTGATGTAAAAACCTCCACAGACAAACTAAACAGGGTTTGTTTTAATTGTCCATAATGGACTAACGAGTGCAAAGAGTGAGATTTCTGGTCTTGGAGTTACAAAATAAGTTTGCTCCCCCACTTCTTAAAAAGGTCAAGGTGAAAGGCTGATCATCGGTGAGGATGGAGCAAGTGAAACAAAAGGCTGTGTTGTCAGATGAAAGGTGAACCAGGTCCTCAGTCTCATGTCTTTTACAGTTTAACAGTTTATTTCCAAGATTTTCCTTTATTATAATCTTTCCATCAATACCAACCATGTTCCGTGTCCATGGTAAAGAAAAGTGTCCCCACAGCCTGGTGCTGCCACCACTATGCTTTACAGTGGGGATGGGGTGTTCAAGGGATGTGAAGAGTTGAAATTGTTATCCACTACGCAGCGTTTTGCATGTAGCCCAAAAAGTACATTGTGGTCTAATCTGAGCAAAGAATCTGCCATGAAAGCCAGAGTTATAGAGCACAAAGCTGATCATTAACACATTCCCACACCTGAGCTTTGGATCTATGCAGCTCCTCCAGAGTTATAATGGACCCGGTTAAAACATGCATCAGCAAGCCATTTTTAAAATTCTAACAACTTTCGTGGAAAAAGCACTGCAAAGGACAGACTCCTGGAAGAATCTCATTACCATCACCGACTCAACCCTCGGTTCGGTATGACCGCCCGCCCACTGCTCCCTGTTTCACAGTGAAAGATCACAATTCCTGGAGGCACGTTCTTTACTGTATGCGTTCATTTGTCTCGCTGATCTGTATCTACAAGCTCAATCTTACTAAGAGAAAACCAAAGTGGCAGGTAACATTTTCTGGCAGCCCACAAAGCAAATACAAGTGTTGACTTAAATGTTGACTCATTTGCAGCAGTGGTACAACTTTAAACAATCTCAACAGGTTTTTCTATTATGTGTATTCAATGAAAAAAAAACAACTTTATGTGGTAACTTATAAAGACATTTTGCAGACTAATTTCACGACACAGCTGTTGCCTTTTGTAACTCCAAGCAAAGGAACAAAGTAAAAGGACATACAGTTAAACTGCCATGTTGGAAAAAACACGGGTATGCCTAGAATGACCAATATGTCGCCTTATATAGACTAGTGAGCATCTCCAGTTTTCAAAGAAAACATGGTGTCTTAATAATAACAAGGTTAGGTTATTATAGTTATTAACACATTAGTCCCATTCATTTAGCCACAGATACAGGCTAACAAGACAGTTTTAAGCTCAAAGGCAGAGATTTTACAAGACTTCTGCATTAAGGGCTCTCTTAGTGGTACTGTCGGTTCAATAAAACTACCAAGATCATAACCATTTTCAATCATCTATGAAACAAAAATAAATGTACCAAGATATACCAATTCTTTCTGTGTAACACATCTTTGGTCTCTGCAGCTACTTAACATTTCTAATTCAGCAAAAAGGTTTAGAAATCTGAGAAAGATGCTGTACGTCTAACACGGTAAACTGTATATTATTTATAAGCTCTGAAAAAAATACAATAAAATGATTTGTTTTTAAATCAACCATTAGCTGCCGTCAAAATATTACAATTGCTCACATATCTCACATTTCTATTGAGATTAAAGCAGAGTACAGATGAGAAAGCAGAAACTGAAGCGAAACTTAAAAACTACTGTGACGACATACCTGATATTTGCATACAAACACTATGAGTAAAAGGACCTGACGGTGGACAGGTTTGTCAAAACAAAGTCTCATTGAATTGAAACTGATGGTTACCAAGTCAGTTGACATCAGTCAGGTACTTGTACTTAAACATTTCTGTGGTTGGAAACCATCAAATTTAGTTTCTTAAAACATGAATCCTGCTTAGAAAGTGGCACCATGCTGTTTTGGATGACTGGGTCAGATTTCAGCACCTTTTCTTTCACGTTTTGCTAAAGGTTAACAGCATTTTAAGCATTTCCTTTGAAGGTTTACGTTCGACAGGGACCCATCTCAGCCGTTTTATGTGTGATGCAGTATTTAGACTGTGACAGTAAGTAATCCACCGCCCCCCTGCCTCCCACCTGGTACAGGCTTTACATTCTGAAAAACTGCCCAATCATATTTTGGTGCGAGCGGAAAGCTGATCATTTATTCTTATGCTTATTTTCTCAATATTTTTAAGCAGCATTCATGTCGAGTAAGCTGACTTTCATTTTCCTGATTCAACTGAACTATGGAAGAGCTTGCCCTTAGCAGACAAAAGTATTGTCTTACACAAACCAACTGAACAACTTTAAAAAAACACTCTTATCATAGCTAATGGGTTTAATTATTTTCCTCAAATTTTCCAAGCATATTCTGGTGCTATTACTGTAGATGATAATCTGGTATATTCACAAGAATGATGTACCCATGGAAACCAAACAGCACGTAGGATCATTCAATTCAATTCAATTCAATTCAGTTTATTTATATAGCGCCAATTCACAACACATGTCGTCTCAAGGCACTTCACAAAAGTCAGGTACATACATTCCAATGAATCCTAATCGTTGAACAGTGCAGCCAGATTCAGTTATTTATTCAAATTGGATAAAAAGTTTTTCTGTCTATGGAAACCCAGCAGATTGCATCCAGTCAGTGACTTGCAGCATTCACTCCTCCTGGATGAGCATGTAGAGACAGTGGACAGTCACTGGCGTTGACTTTGCAGCAATCCCTCATACTGAGCATGCATGTAGCGACAGTGGAGAGAAAAAACTCCCTTTTAACAGGAAGAAACCTCCAGCAGAACCAGGCTCAGTATGAGCGGCCATCTGCCACGACCGACTGGGGGTTAGAGAGAACAGAGCAGAGACACAAAGAGAACAAAGAAGCACTGATCCAGGAGTCCTTTCTATGGGAAGGAAAAGTAAATGTTAATGGATGTAGCTCCTTTAGTCGTTTCATCTAGAAAGAAAGAACAGATAAACTCTGAGCCAGTTTTCAAGGTTAGAGTCTGAAGAGAGCACATAGAGTTAGTTACAGTAAAAGTAGGGGTAGCCATGTCTAGGAGAGAGAAAGGGCTAAACACTGAAAGACAGGGCCATGTGGATCATCGGTAGAGGGTGAGCATTAAGTTGTTGCCAGCAGAAGCTTGGAGGATTCCCCTCTCCAGAAAGGTGTTACAGGTAGACACAGAGTCAGGCCAGGTGTAGCTTCTAGAAAGAGAAAAGAGAGAGAACAAAGTTAAAAGCTGAAATAACAGCAAATAATACAAAATTGAAGAGTAGTGTGAGAATGTAGCGAAGAGGGTGAAAGTGGTCATTATGTCCTCCAGCTACAAAATCATCTACAATTCCTTTAAAAATTGTACTTAAAAACTTAAAATTTTACCTAGAGCAAGGTAATACAAGTAACGAATAACACATTTTGTCTGAAGTAGACAGATTTAAAATCTTAACATACCTGAAACAAGTCATTTCATAAAGTTAATCAATTCTGATGGTAAAACACTGAATCGGGAACCACACTATGTTTGTTCCTGTTTCCTTTACGCTCGCTCTGCGTTTGTTCCACAAAGTACAGAGATTTTACCTTTGCCAGATTGGCAACACCTTCAGCACACTAAATGAACTTTGGCCTCAGCATCCATGATCGATAAGGTGAACAGAATCCCAGTGCACCATTCAAATAACAGCTGACCCCTCCTGTATCACTGCATGCTTTAGGTTCTGTCGTTTCGAAATTGAAAATAAAAAAGATCAGATTATATCATTACTGCATAATAATTATTATTATAACAAATACAACAGGAACGTCCACATGGCATAATTCAACTGTAAACTGAACAAAAAGCTCATTAGCATCTAAGGTGCAACTAAGATGACCAAGTGTAATTTCCTGTTGGCTCACACTAGCATAAACTGGCATATTTATTCAAATGATTCAGCAGTTTACATCCTATTTAGAGAATAGTTGATAAAAAGAATTGCATGTCATGTTTTGAACATTGAAGCCAGATGCTGTCTGATGAAACCACAATTAAGTCAGTTTTCTTTTTCATCCTGCAAATAATTTTCAGTTAAGGTGTATAGACGGACACAAGGTCATGTAGACAGGTGTAACCGTTAGATATCTTTAAAAAATGAACCACCTTTAGAATAAATGGAGGTGAAATTTATTTCAAGAGGTTTAAAGAGTAGAAGGTGAGGATCAACTCAGATATTAAGAGAAGAAACTGTAAATGAAGGTATCTTTGTCTGCCTGAATTTGATTAAAATATATGCAGAAGACAATTTACTTCTAAAATGCTCCATGTGAAATCAAGTTATGTCAAATTTGTGATCAAATCTTCACAAAGGGAAAGCTATGCAACAATATCTGGTGAAAACAAGGCTTAGGTCTTTTAAGGGTTTACATTTCAAAAATGCGGGATCAAGGCAACAGGAACGTAGGACAAAGATAAGCTTACCGATTTAAACAGAGGCGGCACTTTGCTGGTCATTTTTCTTTTTAGGTATGCTCACATCCACGTCTGCATTTTTGGCTAAATTAAACATGCACCAATAGTTCACCCAGAGATTGGAATTGGTCAATTTGACTGATTTGATTGGTGATTTGCAGGTCTGACACAAATATGTCTGAATTTTTACTTCATTTGATAAAATGACACGAACCGAAGAACCTCAGCTATTTCTATTCTATAAAAGCAAAAATCAGTAGCATGTACTTTAAGTTTGATAAAAATACAGTAAATGTTAAAGGTAATATGCTTTGAAGCATGAGGGGGAAACAAAACTGTAATTGCTTCATTTTCTGTTTTCGAAACCACCTACATCTAACATTTTTTCTCTGTTCTATGTGATTTTACTTAGAAAATAAAACTGGATCGGTTTAAATTGGCAGGCCAGACCTCAACAAAACACCAAGAAATGGCATGGGCCAGGAAAATGCATGGTTGGTTGACCTTTAGTTTTGTATAGCTACTCCTAGATAGTTTGTCCAGTATTTCCTGGACTTTTTTCCTAAGCCTTTTAAAGATTTTACTAGAAACAATCCAACAATCTCTAATCATATTTCCACAACTGTAATAAGGTCATTTTAATTTAAGGTCATAGCAGAAGATCACTCGCTATTGATAAACCCCACAACAACAATAAAGCCTAAGTTTATGAGTTTAGCAAGAGGACACATCATATCATTAATTTACCCCAGGCTCACATGCTGCTGCTCTATTTTTACAACCCATTACAAGCCAATTTCTAAAAACCTGGTTACATAAGAGAGCATGTAAACAATTTAAATTATTAGACAATTATTTTGCCTGGAGAGAAAGTACCATAACTAATGGTTTACCAACTACCCTTAGTTAAAAATGTGAGAGGCACATTTAAGGTGATACAGCAACCATGAGGACTTTAATGAGTAGATTTATACATTCAAGAAGCAACAGGAGTTCACGGTGGCTTCAGTTTCTGAGAATTAATCTGAGATAAACAACTAATCTTGGAGACTACATTAAATGTGGCTGTTTTTAAGAAGTTAAGTCACTTCAGCACACTAATGTTTTTTGACCGTAGATCAAGTTAAAAACGTCATCAGATTACTTTCGGACGACTTAAAACCCGTTTTGACCTAAATTGCAGCATCAGAAATGGATTTTCCATAATTGTGCTGATAAATTAAGTAGGTTTACCCCCCCCACACACACACACATACACATACACACACACACACCCACTGACAAGAGTGGATGTCGAGACAAGCTATCTGATTGGACACAGCAGGCCGTCAGATCATATCGGTCACTCTCTCTCAGATGTCTGCAGGTTGTTACGTAACCGTGACAGACATGGCACCATGCACACATCACAGTTACACTCCTCCATGCCCGGACAACAGCTTATCAGATCAGTCAAATCCTCAAAACTGTAACACTAGAGAGCCAGAGGCGGCATTTCCAGCTTTACCTTGTTTTTGAGACAACTTTCCTGGCTTACAAATAGAAGAAAGTTAAAAGTAGGATTTACTATTCAGAACGTATCGACACAAAATTAAAAGTAATATGTTTGCTCCAGCTGAATTATTTTAAGGTCAGATGGTCTAACTACAAAAACCTATTCAAGATAAAATAACACGATTGTTCATCAATAATGGTAGATCTTCTTGGTTTAAAAAAAGATATATTTGTTGCAACCTGTTCCAAAGCTGAAAATGGAAGATTAATCCATTACATTCAGTCCATATCAATGCTGTTTCCTGTAGGAAACAACAGGGATAGCGCAAATATTGGCCTATCCCAGTATGATACTTTATGGTATATTAAGCTTGAGTAGAAATACCAAAATATCACAGTTTTCACAAAAAGGTCTCAGACAAACACAATTCAGCTGTTTTTATTCAAAGAAAACAGAAAAGCTACAATTATTCCTAATCACGGCTAAAGAAACATTGATTTTACAGTTATAATAATGACATCGCCACCATGTTTGATTTTTATGCATAGATTAAGCTAAAATATAGAAAAAAATAGTTTTCAACCACTTACATAATGTTATAAACCTTTTGGAGTTCTGCTCTTTCTAGAGTAACACAGAGGCTACCAAGCTGATCTTAGCTGGTTATTTAGTCAGGCTATTTGCTGAGGTAGCCAGCTTCAAGTCAGCTTGTCAGCTGTGGCTTTAAAACAGCTTTACGTTGATAGGGATGTTTCAACTTAATACGCCTCTGTGTTTTGAGTTTCTGGGACTATTTCCAAACAGATGACCTTTTACTTGTATTAGAGAGAAAGGTGCATCAGACTTCTTTCAGCCTGCTGACAGGCAGTTCAAAGCAGAGTGAGGTAGAGAGGTAGTGCTGTGTTATGCGATGCTTTATACTCTAGAGAACTCTAGTCTTTCTAGTCTCCGGCACGTTCTCTTGCCTTTTATTAAAATGTCTTTAAATCTTCAAATAAACATAATGATACACTTGATATACCTTGATAGTACCGGCTCATGGCCACTTGAATACAGTATGTAACAGAATTGGTATTTTGCTGAGATTAAAGCACCCAAGCAAGCAACAACTCCAAACTTCTTTGACTGTGTGTGTGTTACAATCTATGCGCCTGCTTACTAACCTCCTGATCACTTCATAGACCAACTGACCTCTAAATCTGCACGTATCTGTGAGCTGTCATTCAAAAGACAAGGAGACGAAAAGGACAAGAGTAGGGAGAGTCAAGGTGACATGTTTACAGTGCAATACAAAGCCTGGCACTAATACAGAACACAAACACACCTCTACATTTCTTCTTACACACACACCAAGCTTAATACTTGACACACCTCTGTATACTGTGGAACACGTACTGCAGCCGGCATTCACACACACAAACAAAAATGAAGGTGTACAATGAGATGAAACTAAAAGGCAAATGTGTATAATGTGGTGCTGAGGAACTAAGCTGTGTAGCTTCTGAGAGCAGACAGTTCATATGAGTGAACTATGCAGCTGGACGGCAGCTTCTTTTCCCATCTTGTCACTCAATGAGGACAGAAACCCTGTAAGGATGGGTGTGTTGCGCTTACATCACATAAGCCTGAGAATGAAACAGCTATTGTACAATGTTCACATCAGACTGCAACACGCCGGTTGTCATGAGAATAGGCATGGGCTGGAAACCAGCATCGAGGTATGGATGGTTTAAAAAGGTATGGTTTGAAAACTGTTAAATCTTTACGTCATACTATTCCTACAGTTTAAAGTCTTTTTATTGAGATGCCAGAAAAGTTGCTGGGGAGCCCAAAGATTACTCTGGCTGTATGGAGAATGAAGCAGCAAGATTGCCCCTCTCCCTTATGTTGCTGTGCACTACTGGTCAGCAGGCTGAAGAAGGCGTGCATTGTTTTCCTTTACTGACAAGAAAAAACGAATTGGTCGGCTTAGTAACACTTCTGGCTGCAAAAAAACAGACACAGTCAGGATGGGAAAACTGAAAACTAAAGGAAACTAACAGCTGACTGCTGCAACAGATAGCCCAACTAATTAGCCATAGTTAGATCTTAAATAAAAGATATGTATGGATGGATGGATGGACGGTATTTTTAAATCTAATTTGTCATATTCGTGAGAATCTCAGCGCACATCTACAAGCAAAACACAAAAGCAAAGCATTCATTCATATTTAAGTCCAAATAAAATTCATTCTGGTATATTAAGCTCGGGTAGAAATACCAAAATATCACAGTTTTCACAAAAAGGTCTCAGACAAACACAATTCAGCTGTTTTTATTCAAAGAAAACAGTAAAGCTACAATTATTCCTAATCACGGCTAAAGAAACATTGATTTTACAGTTATAATAATGACATCTCTACCATGTTTGATTTTTATGCATAGATTAAGCTAAAATATAGAAAAAAATTTGTTTTCAACCACTTACATAATGTTATAAACCTTTTGGAGTTCTGCTCTTTAAAACAGCTTTACGTTGATAGGGATGTTTCAACTTAATACGCCTCTGTGTTTTGAGTTTCTGGGACTATTTCCAAACAGATGACCTTTTACTTGTATTAGAGAGAAAGGTGCATCAGACTTCTTTCAGCCTGCTGACAGGCAGTTCAAAGCAGAGTGAGGTAGAGAGGTAGTGCTGTGTTATTCGATGCTTTATACTCTAGAGAACTCTAGTCTTTCTAGTCTCCAGCACGTTCTCTTGCCTTGTAATTTATGATTATTTTCATCCAGCTTTCTTAGCTCAGTCTTGTTTGATATAACAGTAAACCTTGAATACAGAAAATTGTTAGTACAGATTTAAATTGCAGACTGACTGCAGCACCATATCAATGAAGCCAAATGTGCCATTAAACCATCCCACCCTTTTGCTTCCAGAGGAGTTTCACAGTGCATTTCACTGGGGCTGAGAAAATGATTACAGTGTATTATACTGGAAAGCCTGGATAAACATCAAATGTCAGAAAAAACACAGCTGCTAAGCTGGAATAACCAGCAGAAAGAAAACTGGTTGCAGATAAAGGATTATTCTTTTTTATATTTTAGTTACGGCAATGCTCACCTAAAATCAGTTATGACAGAATCAGAATCACGTTAATTGAATTAATGAAAGCAGCTCTGGTTCTTAAGGATGGGGGGGAAACTTATACAAAAGATTCTAAATATTTTTGCCTGTATGCTAAATAATTTGATTCTGTCCAGTAAAAGAAAGTTTCTGGGTCTGGAGATGATTAATATAGTTATGAAAATGGAAGATGAAATATAAACCTACTAGTTCAAAAATTCCCAAACTACCAAAAAGATCAATAGTTTCAAAGAAAATGCCAACAATGTGCCACTATGCATAACATTTACAGTTATAGTCTCGTTCTTGTTGTTGGACCATGAACACTGACCTTAACTGAGGATAGTGTGGAGCTTTAGATGCTGTTGTGGGTTCCATTTTGCCCTCCTGGATAAGTTGTTTATGCACAATTGGAGTAATTTTAATAGGTCAACCAATTGAGGGAAGGCTCAGTCCTGTTCCATGTATTGTGCGTTAGTGGATAATGGCTCTCACTGTGGTTCACTGGAGTTCAAAGAATGAGAAAAGACTTTGTAACCCTTTCCAGACGGAAGTACGTCAACGATTGTTCTTCAATTTCTTTAAATCTGGCCATGAAATGTTGAGATCTTTAAGCACACCTCAGGTGCCCAGACTGGTTCTGTTGATTTTACAGGTCTGACACTAATCATGCCTGAATGTGGCAAGGGAAATTAGGCCTAATTTCTGTTGCTCGTATTCTGGACTGACAAATGTGAGAAGGACCTCCTGGGGATAGTATTCAGTGTCATTCTGCGCAGGAGGCTGAGCACACTCCAGTTCTTTTTCTCAGGCACATTAACACACAACACTTTAATTCAGCGTAGTATAGCTTAGCACATTCCAAAGATACCTGTTAAAATGGAAACCCTTCAAGGGTGAGTTTTACTTTCAACTCAGCAGATACTAAACCGGCTCAGTGCCTTACCTGAAACATACAAAAATATGTCCATCCTAAAAACTAAACACATCAACAACAGAAAAGGTCTTGCGATCATCACAGTATCAAATCATACTGAATGCAACCGATTTGGATAAGAAAACGTTGTTTTGCTGCATCTTTAAATTGCACATTATGAAGGCTAACTACCTTGATTTCAAATGTGTGCGTCTTTGCCCACAAAGGTTACACAACTAGTTTGACTAACTGATTGTCCATTGAACCAAGGACAGGAAAACACGAAAACCAAACCTAACCAATCTCCCCCATCACTTATTTGGCTGAAAGCACATGCTGGCTTACTAACCCAAAATGTGGGTGAAGGAAAACAAATGAAAGAGTCGTGAATTTGTAGCTTATTCATAATCAATATCACCACAGTGTCGCAGCTGTATGTTTTCATGATATCATGCAGCTCCACTTGTTATACTGGGGTTATTTTCTAAAGAGCAGAACAGCAAAGGGATTAATGTTCTGCACAATAAACACTCGATTATTTAGTGGATGGTCTTTCTGGATTTTTTCTCATTTCACTCCAAAATTTTATTGAACGTAAAAGCAGACAGTAACAGTAATATTTAGTAATATACAATATTCACACGGTCCAAGGAGTGAGAAGTATAAACTTATAATAACCGACCCCTTTTCCTGCAACATTATTCCCATTACTTTTTATTCATTTAGAAAACATACTTCATTTGATACTAAATTGGTCATCCAAAACAACAAGAAAATAAAGTGCGTTCCGCAAAACAATGATAAAATGTAACAATGATAGTAATAATTATGATAAATAAATAAATAAAGTGCGGTATTCATCTATAATCACCTTTTTATACCGAGTTTTAAGCTATTTCATGTTTGGACTTTGTTGGGCTCCACATTCTGACTGTTTCAAAGCTTCATCCCACAGACAGAAATAAAGGAACCTTGTTGCTCTAATCATCTGTGTTTGATAAACTATTTCCCCTTTCTTGAATATGTTTTGTATATTTTCTGGCAGTTGATTATTTTAGCTTTAGACCTTATTATAGCTGGTTGTGGTCTAACTATGTCAGTCAGTTTTAATCATTTTGATTGTATAAAAAGTGGTTCAGTATGATCCAGGTTCTGAGCCTTATTAATAGCTCTTAATGCTCTTTTCTGAAGTATGATTAATGACCATAGTGTTGTTTTGTATTTGTTATCCAAAATCTCTGCGCAGTAACTTAAATATGATTAAACGAAGGAACATTACAGAAAGCAGAGAGCTTATTTTATCTAACACTGTTGGCTTTGTGCAATATAAGAATACTTTTGGATGCTTTACTTCTGATGTGAGGTTTCCAGTTCAGTTTCTCTTCAATAATGACACCAATTAATTTGACTTTGTGTACTCTTTTAACAACACACTTTATTCATCTGTATTTTCGGCTCCAAAACAACGTTATTTTGGTCTTGCTCACATTCGAGGAACCAGATTTTTGGCTTTTTTCCAGTGACATATTTTTAGTTTTCAATTTTGATTTGAATACCTTGATACCATGTTGGTTTTTTACCAACTCAAAGTTATCCCACCATGAGGATGGTATACCAGTCTAATCTAAACTAGGGTTCCACACGCCTGTCAAAACATTACAAAGAGTAAAAGATCAATATTTAAGTAGCCATTACTGCAATACTGGCTAGCGCTGACAGTATGTTTACGTAATGATACAGTGCTGTTGTCATATTTTGTCCTGGCTGACCAGCATGCATCCCATTTGACAGCAGGCCATTAAAGGCAGAGCAAATTAACATAGTGGCTTTGAAGGAGAGGCTCCTGATTGGCTCCCTTTATCAGTCATAAATTAAACATACATTAATATCTCTCTGTTGCTGGGAGGGTTGCCTAGTAGAAGCAGCATTACCTCAAGCTCACCTTTATTCCCATGTGCCACAACAAAGCAAATACTACATAAAGCACATTTGCAAACTGAGCCAGTGGCAAATAAGCATCTGTAAATAAGGTCTTTGTAGAGAAAATCTAAAAGTTACAATGATTTATGGTAACCAACGGCTGCAGCTATTTCAAATTCAAATGCAACAACTTAATGACAGTAATTCATGTGACTACTCCTAGGTGTCCTGGTCCTGCAAACACTGCAACACTCCACAGAGTGGTGTTGAAACATGGCGTTAAGGATGTGTATGACAACATTCTCTTCCTGTTCCCTTAAATGTAACCACAGATCACAAAATACACATTTCACGACTAAATTATCCTTCAGCATGTTCACGCAATAGAAGGCTATAAAGTAAAAAACGTCCTTACATTATTGTTGTTGCGTGAACATTGGTACTAAAGACACAAACTTCCCTTTCAAGTAGAGACCATCCCCATAGTTACTATCTATGGGGGTAATTAAGGCACCTTAGGGAGGCAGACGCATAACAAAATGATTGCAACTGTAATTCCAGAGAGATTGGCCCGGTGTTCAATATAATGTAAAATGAAAGACTTGTTTTTCTTCTTCCTAACATAACTACATAAGATTTTGCAAAGCAACATGCATGCATTCCAGAGGCCTACACATTTCTGACAGGACTCCATAATCCTACGTTCAATTTTATGCTGTTTACATGCAAGGAGTATGAAGAAACGTTTGCTAACTGTATGCAAAATGAACACAATGATACAGCAGTGTTTGCCTCTCAGAATTTCTCTTCGTGAGGAAAGGCAAATAAAAACATTGCTGTATCACTGAAACTTGTGGTGTCAGCGACCTGCAGTCTACTCCAAGTTAAAAGGTAAAGATTTCCTCCCTCCTGTGAGTCAGATCTAGAGGGTGACTAAGGCAGCGAGAAGTCAAACAGGCAGGGGAACATTCCCACTATTTACTAAGAAAATAAGCAGGAAAGGACACTGACGGTACGTTGCTTTGGGTGAACCTATGGCACTATAAACATTTAGCCTGACTCCCACCACCTACATTACATTTAGGTTGTATTTGCTGAAACAACTGCTCCATGTGCAAATTACGATTAAAAAAATAACCAACTCTCAAATTGTCGCCGTTTAACAACACATCTACGTGTTAGTTGTTAAAATAGAAATGTATTGTTTAAACCCAAATTGACAACTCCTAAGCGTCTATAACTTCCTAATATGTCACCGTTAACCTTTTCCTCGCAAATAATAATATTGGCATAAACAAAGTGCAAATTGATCTAGCTAGCCAAATTAAAACGTATACAACCCCAGCTTTAATTTTAAACGAGGAAAATAAATAAGCACAACACTCGTTGCTTTTCCTCAACAACAGACATCCAGCTGGATGAGATCTGGAAGCTTTTTTTGACAGCTAACGTTTTTGGGAGTTAGCGGTCAGGGCTACATTAGAAGAGGTGGCTAGTTAGCACTGTTAGCGTTATTCTTTTAAGATAAAATGTAAAGCAAGAATTGACACTCTGAAAACAATCAGACCACAAACAGGACGTTAAAACGTATGCCGTCTTACCTCCGCAGTGGCTGCTCTCTGAATGTTATAGCAAGCCCAGAAAGATGGGCAGGAATTGAGTGTAGCCTTGCCTGAACACAGAAAAGCGGAAGCCGCTGGCACAGTGGGCGTCAACGGACGGAAGACAGACATGTCCCGCAGCCAATCAGGTGAAAGATAGGGAGACCTCTTCCCCACGCCCCGTTTCCCATCTCCACCCCCCGAATATAGGTGATGTTTATGATAGATAGATAGATAGATAGATAGATAGATAGATAGATAGATAGATAGATAGATAGATAGATAGATAGATAGATAGATAGATAGATAGATAGATAGATAGATAGATAGATAGATAGATAGATAGATAGATAGATAGATAGATAGATAGATTTGATTTAATCTATCTTTACAAATACAAAATTAGGCATAGATTACATTTCATTTTATTTGTGTAATTCAGCCAGTTATCCAGAAATACCAAGAGAGAACATTAATGAACCTACAGCATCATAAATACCAAGGTACACCAGAGAGGTTAGGAATTGAGTTGTGCAGAATTTAAAAGTGAAATCTATCAAATCTATTATATGAAAATAGAGCTTGATAAAACTGCAAGCCAAGACATGACCATCCACCTAAACCTATATAAGTGCAATAATCAGAGAAGCAGCCAAATTGCCCATTGTGTCTTTGGAGAAGCTGCAGAGATCTATGATTTAGGTGGGAAAATCTCTTGGCCCAACAACTATTAGCCATGCACTCCATCAATATGTCATTTTCTGGTCCACAGTCTGGTTTACAGATTGCCAAAAACCAGTCAAGGGGACAAAGCAAAGAATCTGGTCAGAGGAGATCGAAACTGCATCTATATGTAAAATGTCTTGTAGAAAAATTACACTGCACTTCACTCTGTATGTATTATGCTGTTAGGATGCTTTTCTTTAGCGGGGATAGAGAAACTGGTCAGAGTTGATATGGAGATTAACTGAGGTAAGTACAGGACCATACGGGAATAACCTTTGACTGCCAACAAGACTTGAGACTGGAGGGAAGACAATAGAAAAGGGGTATAGAGATCTACCTCACAAGTGCATTAACTTGGGGGTGCAATGCAGGCAACACTTTTCACCTTTTGTGTTTTTCGTCCTGGAAAAATAATTTAAAACAATTTGTCCAATTTCTTCAATGTCACAATTTACTATAATTTGTCTTTGTGTATAACATAAACAATTACATAAAATACACTGACATTTGTGGTTGCAACTTGAAAAATGTGAAAAAGTCCATGGGATATTAACACTTTTGCAAGGCAGTCGGATAAGGGGGTTCATTTCAGGCCCTGTGAGGCATCATCTAAGCCATATTTTTTTCTTTCATGAATAATGTAGCTTATCAGTCACCGATATGTCTGATACAGCTGACTGCATCCTCAGAGACGAAGACAGGCATGAGGTTCTTTCAACGCCAAGGTCAGTCTTAGGTCATTCCAGGCTAAAAATGATTAGTCACCTATTCTTATATTTTTTGTGTGATAGCATAACATACAAAATAAAGAAACAAATTTAACAATGCTAAGTCTACTGTGAATAATAACACAAGATCATATTTTACATTACTGAGAAAATATATTCTATTTGTTGAATTTTCTGTTTTAATAGCCAGCCTGGGACAGAAAGGCAGTGTCTTATTTGTCTCTGGGTTTCATAACAATAATGGTTTGATGAGGAGAACAGAGTATGTGATCAGAGAAGCCAGGAGAGGAGGAGGGGAGCGGGTGGAGAACACTGGAGGAAAAAATAGTTTCTATTCATCCTCTCAGTGGGACACAGAGTCCTACTTGTACTCAATCGCTCACAAAAAAGACGCAGTCGTGTTCAGCACGTACAGAGGCTCAAGGCATCGTAATGAAATTCTACTAAAACAATGAGAATGTTTTCACAGTACTGTGGATTTGTAAGATATTCTGACTTACTAGTGAATGAAGGGTCCCTATGATCTGTAAATGTTTAATTGCAATGTAAATCATTCTGCATGTAAAAGAAGAAAACAAAAAGATGTTTTACTTTAAAACACAGTATTAAATAAGGTACCGAGTTGATCAAGGCATTTCCAAATTTCCTATAAAACAGTGAAACAGCTCTTTCTTGAACTGAGGAATCAGACACTTTAAATCAGATAGCACCATTAGTTGTCCAGGGTTTACAGACCTACTCATATAGTGCTTACACTGTTCACAATACTGAGAAGTGCTCACTCCTCAGGCTTCCCCCCATGGTATGCCACCCTGGATGGTGAGTCATATCGCCCTTTACAAACAGCCACTGTTTGTCACTTATAGAACATGTTTTTATGAAATTTTATATGTATTTTGCTATGTACTTCTAAATCATTTTAAGGGATTATTTATCCTCCCAAAAACAAGCTACCACACCCACATGCCTCTGGTGACATCACATAAGACAGAAAGTAATTGATTAGAGCTCTCGTTGTTTTTTTCTTTTAATTTAACTTTTTTAAGGTCATAACTTTTATCATGGATGGCCACAGCAAACTGATCAATATTTGAGAATGTTGCATGGATATCAGAAAACGCTGGCATCAGTAAACATATGGATCTTGTGCCTCTTGTGATGCAATCAATCCAAATATAAACTAAGTAGAATTTGTTTTTTGTTTTTTTAGAACACTTTTGAAAACGTAGTAATTTGTGATTTCATGCAATGGAAATCCGTAATCCTTTGCTCAGCTCTACTTTTATATACATTTGTATACATCAGTATACATTTGTTAGCAAAAAAAGACTACAGCACTGAATATTTTCTTTAACAACTGCAGTAAATATTAAATCACTTCTGGTTGTGCAAATGATTTGATGATATCATGCAAATGTTTAAACAGTTAGTTTCCTTCCTTGTTTTTTACGGTTGTCACTCTTCAAAACTCTGCATATTGTCTCTACTGCAACTCTTCCTTCTCAGCACAAGGTGGCGGTAAAAGATTGTCCAATGTTTTTTCTTCTAGTTCAATACTAACCTCTATTTTTAACTCATAACTAAACCTGCAAAAGGACTACCAAACAATCTGACTTTATCTGTGTCAGTTCTTTGTGAAAAAACAGTGCCAGTTTGATTAAGTATGTTTTTAAGTGCTGTTCATGGACTGGTTAAGATTAAGAAGTATAACATCTAATAAAACAGTGTTCCTTGGTATATTATTGATAGAAAGTGCGCACACCCTTGTCAAAATGACATGAAAAACATTTCTGTCAGATTTAGTTCAGAACTCTGATTGGCATTATTTTGCTGCTATTGAAGTATGCTTGGGATCACAGTAATCCTGCAAAAAAAAACCTTTTCATCGTCTGGAATGTACACTTTTTAAATAAAATGTAGATGTTCCATAGCCCCGGGGCCATAACTTAAAGGGCATGATCTCCTCAACTATTCAATCCTGAACAGTAAATTGCTAACAAATTTCAATTGTTGACAGAGAGCGTTAGAAACAGAATATTTAATCAGAGGAATTGACAGATTTGCTCGCACCAAACCATTCATGGCTTTTAATGTGGGAATTAATACTTTAAAATGAATTGTAAACCACATAGAAAGGCAATGTGGATCACATGAAACTTTCCTTTTTGATAAAGCTTATAGTTAGAGTGGCTTAGGTTATCCTGAGCTATCTTCCTTATTTTACCTCCGTCTTCTTCTCCCCTTGTTGGATGGAGTAAGGGGGAGTCAAGTTTAGCCTAAACCGGCTCAGTTATGGTTGAGGTGCAAACACACCCTCCATTTCTGCTACCTGTATGACCCCCTCTCTTTTCCAATGGTTTTGGTCAATCTGACAGAGAGAGGTATCTCAATCGTTGTGGTTTTTAGTGTAACAGTGGCCATCAGTGGGCTCTAGATGGACAAACTGTATACTTTTAAGGCTAGGTTTAAAACTTTCCTTTTTGATAAAGCTTATAGTTAGAGTGGCTTAGTTTATCCTGAACTATCTCTGTAGTTATGCTGCTATAGGCTTAGGCTGCTGGAGGACATAATGACCACTTTCACCCTCTTCGCTACTTTCTCACACTACTCTTCAATTTTGTATTATTTGCTGTTATTTCAGCTTTTAACTTTGTTCTCTCTCTTTTCTCTTCCTAGAAGCTACACCTAGCCTGACTCTGTGTCTACCTGTGACACCTTTCTGGAGAGTGGAATCCTCCAAGCTTCTGCTGGCAACAACTTAATGCTCACCCTCTACCGATGATCCACATGGCCCTGTCTTTCAGTGTTTAGCCCTTTCTCTCTCCTTGACATAGCTACTGACTGAGCTTCTACTGTAACTAACTCTATGTGCTCTCTTCAGACACTAAACTTGAAAACTGGCTCAGAGTTTATCTGTTCCTTCTTTCTAGGTGAAACGACTAAAGGAGCTACATCCATTAACATTTACCTTTTCCTTCCCATAGAAAGTACTCCTGGATCGGTGCTTCTTTGTTCTCTTTGTGTCTCTGCTCTGTCCTCTCTAACCCCCAGTCGGTCGTGGCACATGACCGCTCACACTGAGCCTGGTTCTGCTGGAGGTTTCTTCCTGTTAAAAGGGAGTTTTTTCTCTCCACTGTTGCTACATGCATGCTCAGTATGAGGGATTGCTGCAAAGTCATCGCCAGTGACTGTCCACTGTCTCTACATGCTCATCCAGGAGGAGTGAATGCTGCAAGTCACTGACTGGATGTAATCTGCTGGGTTTCCTTAGATAGAAAAACTTTTTATCCAATTTGAATAAATAACAGAATCTGACTGCACTGTTCAATGATTAAGATTAATTGGAATGTATGTACCTGACTTTTGTGAAGTGCCTTGAGACGACATGTGTTGTGAATTGGCGCTATATAAATAAACTGAATTGAATTGAATTGAATCATTTTGGAGCACAATGAAGCAATTCCCAAACGGTTCCCACAAAGTTGTTTAAAATGTCTTGGTATGGTGAAGCATTTAGACATCCTTACACTGGAACTATGGGGCTGAGCCAAACTTCTGCAAAAGAGCCCCACACCATAATCCTCTCTGCACCAAACGTTGCACTATACACATAGTGAGGCAAGTGCAGTTCTCCTGTTGACAACCAAATCCAGACTCATTCAACGTATTGCCAGACAGGGGGGTATGATTTCTCAGTTCACAGACCAAATCTCCAGTGCTCTAGAGTCCAGTGATTATATTCTTTTAAACAACTGCAAACAGTAACCCAATACATTTGGCAATATATTGTATTTTTTATTAGATTTTTACTATATATAAAAAAAACATAGCAATTCAACTTCTTTTAACTACATTATGGTAACTAAACAAACGAGCTCCTTCAGCTTTTAAATTTATATATTTCTTAATTTCTGTATAATGTAGGAATTCAAGTGCTGTGCAGAATATGTACCCTTATTTGTCATGTAATAAACTGCTTGTTCGTTTGTTTAGCAAACAGGCCAGAGTTCATCCTTTTTATCACAAGGTTGTTTGTAATTCAGGGTTTCATGAAAAGGGTGTCATCTGACTGGCCTGTATGTCAAAGACAAATTACTACTGTATATATGCTACCATAAATGGGCAAGTTACATTGCCATTGTGCACCTTCATACTGCTACACTATCATTGAGGCAATGTTTTTCACACTGTCTCCGTCCTCATTTTACTGTATAAATGAGGCAGTCTCAATGTGTAGGCCTACAGTGCTATGATAAAGTATTTGTCCCTTACAGATATCTTGTGTTTTTGCTTTTCTGTCACAAATGTGTCTGATCATCAAAATAATTTGTTCAAAACAATTCTGCAAAGATTAACAGGTAAAAATTCCTCCACAGGATGTAAAAGACTCATCAGCAGTAATCGCTGACACCTGATGGCAGTTGTTGCCACCATGGGTTGCACATGTTGTTCATAGATGTACTTTTTCATGTTGGTTTGAATACCCCCCCACCCCCCATTTAACTGAAAATATAATTTTAAAACTTATATTTGTCTCATTTTTAAATTTGTTTGCTCTGAAACACTGAAGAGTTACAAAAAAGGAAAAACGGAATAAATCTATAAGGGGGGAAATACCTATTCATGGCACTGTAGTTGTGAATCTTAGTGTGCACTGGGTTTATAAAGCGTCTCACCAGCAAACATGCACAGAACATGCCAAGCTATTTAATGAAATTGTTTTCATCACTTCATTTGATGTTAAAAACAAACAGACAAACCGTAAAAGTACAAGTACTACAAGCACAATGCCAGCAAAGTAATAATATTCAATTTAGAAAAAACAGGAATGACTGTAGAATTTGTTAAGGAAGTCATTAGTGGTGTAAATGTGTCAGTTGGTGTTGTATAGAGCTATTCAAAGCAATGAGATTCATTATGCAGCTATGAGCCAACTGCAATGGAGGGCAATACATTCAGAAAACAATGCCTTGACTTTTGTGAACTGTTACCGAACGCTTGAGAGCCGTGATTAGATTTTTTTTATATATTCTGTTTCTCCAAACTGTAGTTTCCGTGTTCGGTTTGATAACCAACCAGAGAAGCAATATAATATGATCGGACTGGATTCTGGCATGTCACTGCAGCAAGTACAGATCTGAGTCACCTTACAGTATGCAACCACTCCTTCGCCTAAATATTCTGAGGCTTTCTGTGAAAGAGCAACAGACAGGAATTCATGATTTTTGGGTTCAATCCTGTCTAAAATTAAGTTGATGTTCTGTTTTTTTTTTTTTTACTTTCTTGCTTGTACTCGTACTAGTCATCTTCTGCTTAATCCGGGACCGTGTCACGGGGGCAGGAGACTCAGTTGAGACACCCAGACTTCCCTCCTCCCAGACACCTCATCCTGCTCCTGGGGGAGCCCAAGGTGTTCCCAGGCCAGCCGAGAGACATAGTCCCTCCAGCGTGTCCTGGGCCGGCCCCGGGCCTTATCCCGGTGGGACTTGCCTGGAAAACTTCCAGGAGGCATCCGGTATAGATGCCCGAGCCACCTCAACTGGCTCCTCTCAATGTGGAGAACCAGCGGCTCTACTCCGAGTGTCTCCCGGGTGGCCGAGCTCCTCACCTTATCTCTAAGGGAGTGCCCGGCCACCCTACGGAGGAAGCTAATTTCAGCCGCTTGTATCCAGGATCTCGTTCTTTCGGTCATGACCTAAAGTTCATAGCCATAGGTGACAGTAGTAACGTAGACCGACCGGTAAAAGAAGAGACGAAATCCACTGGTCCCCAAACCAGACCCCCTCCAGCCCTTGGCTGCGCCTAGAAGTCCTGTCCTTAAACGTTATTAACAGGACCGGTGACAAGGGGCAGCCCTGCTGGAGTCCAACAGGTACGACTTAGTGCCGGCAATACGACCAAACTCCTGCTCCGCTTGTACAGAGACCGGTGGCCCCTACTAAAGGGCCCCTGACTCCGTACTCCTGGTACACCCCCCACAGGGCACCAATAGGGACACAGTTGAATGCCTTCTCCGGGTCCACAAAACACATGTGGACCGGTTGGGCAAACTCCCATGACCCTCGAGTACCCTGCAGAGGGTGTAGAGCTGGTCCAGTGTTTGACTATCAACCGGACTCTCCTCTCCAATACGCTGGCATAGGCTTAACCAGGGAGGCTGAGGAGTGTGATCCCCCTATAGTTGGAAAACACCCTCTGGTCACCCTTCTTATGAAGGGGGACCACCACCCCGGTCTGCCAGTCCGGAGGCACTGTCCTTGACCACCACGCAATGTTGAAGAGGCGTGTCAACCATGACAGCCCCATCCAGAGACTTGAGGTACTCAGGGCGGATCTCATCCACCTCCCAAGCCCTTCTACCATGGAGCTTTTTAACCACCTTGGTGACTTCTGCCTAGGTGATGAAAGAGTCCAACCCCGAGTCACCATCCTCTGCTTCCACCAGGGAATGCGTGACGGCAGCATTGAGGAGATCCTCGAAGTACTCCTTCAACCGCCCAATAATGTCCCCAGTCTGCATACAGTGCTGGAGAAGCACTGCTTCCCCCTACTGAGGCGCAGGACAGTTTGCCAGAATCGCTTCGAGGCCAACCGGCAGTCCTTCTCCATGGCCTCACTGAACTCCTCCCAGGCCCGAGTTTTTGCCTCTGCTAAAGCCCGAGCCATGGCATGCTTGGCCTCACGGTACCCGTCAGCCGCCTCAGGAGTCCCAAAAGCCAACCACAGCTGATAGGACTCCTTCTTCAGCTTGACAGCATCCCTTACTGCCGGTGTCCTGGGTACAGGGATGCTGCTGCAACATGCACTGCAGACCTTACGGCCACAGCTACGAGCGGCAGCATCAACAACAGATGGGGAGAACATGGTCCAGTCGAACTCTATGTCTCCAACCTCCCCCGGAATCTGGACAAAGCTCTCCCGGAGGTGGGAGTTGAATACTTCCCTGGCTGAGGGCTCCCCCAGACGTTTCCAGCAGACCCTCAATATACGCTTGAACCTGCCAAGTTTGTCCGGTTTTCACCTCTTCTAGCGGATCCAACTCACCACCATATGGTGATCAGTGGACAGCTCAGCCCCTTTCTTCACCTGAGTGTCCAAAACACGCAGCGGAAGGTCTGAAGACACGACAACTAAGTCGGTCATCGACCTCCTGCCTAGGGTGTCCTGGTGCCAAGTGCACTGATGAAGACCCTTATGCTTGAACATGGTGTTCATTATGGACAAACCATGATTAGCACAGAAGTCCAAAAATGAAACACCACTCGAATCAGGGAGGCCATTCCTCCCAATCAAGGTTCCCCGGGTGTCACTGTCGTTTTCCACGTAGGCGTTGAAGTCCCCCAGCAGAATGATGGAGTCCCTGGTGTTGGACCATTTGTTCACTACTATACCTCCCAGTGTCATCTGCTACTATATACCCCAGTATGGTCTGCTACCACAACTCCCAGCAGGAATTGCAGCTGATAGGAAGGGGCGTCACAGCTCTGATGTCACAGTGGGCTATATAAGGACACAGAGGTCTTCCAAGGAGACGAAATTGTCCTCTTTGTTTTGTTCCAGTCGACTGCAGACAGTCCGTCATATTTTTCCCCTTTTTCCAAATGAGGAAGGCCGGCCGTCTTTGAGTTTGTTACGGACACGTAACAAACTCCCCCCCTCTCCCCCTGCTCCAGAGAAGACGACACCAAGTAATCACGTTTTGTCTTTATTTCTATTAGAATTAGCTTGTGGAGGATAAAATAGGATTTTAGGGTGATTTTGAATCACCACTTATAGTCCAATGTGTTCTAAGTTGTATGTGCATGCAATGTCTTATTGAAACTTTGATTGCTGTTAGACTCTGAAAGCTGCCGTGCTTTGAAACCGTGCGTGTCTCACTCTCACAGTGTTTGAACACCTGAGCGCAGACTCAGGTGAACTTAAAGTTGGACTGCTAGAACCTCATGGTGGAATACTCACTATTCCTTTGTCTTCACTCTTAGTGTTTTTCCACTAGTTGCCACCTAAAAGCTTTATGACCCTTTGTGTTTCACTGAGCTACAACCTTGGGGTTTTTATGACTGCAGCCTGGTGGAGGCCGCTCCCAGTACCAAATTTTCTCTTGTTTTTGCCATAACTGCTGGTTTGACTTTCATACACACTCAATGCTGTTTTATCTTGTTTAGTTAGTTGTTTTACCCCTTTTGTGTAGAATGTTTGCATTCTTGATTAGGTGAAGATTATTGAATCAGAATAGCGAGGTGTATCAGGGCTGTTGATTTAATAAATATTCACGTAGATAAAGAGAAAGCATATGTGTTTATTTTGAGCAAGAGTGATTTGTCTGTCAAAATAAGGTCAAAGTTCCCCCACCTTTGGTGAAGCGGTTGATTAAACAGTGACATCTAGTAATAGTTATCAATTATTACTGAGAACTCAATAATTGTAATTATCAAGGGCCTTGAGCCATAATTACAACAATAGAGGACATCTCTGATTTCGATTCGTAAGTAATAAAGTTTGGTTAAGAAATTATTTTTTTCAAATTATGATTTTAAATTATAATTCTTGATAAATATTAATTAATCAATAATCATAATTCTTACACCGGGAGGGGAACTATGCAGCACCCCTGACAGGGACGCCAAGAAGGCCAGGTACTCTGCACTACCGCTTGGCCCGTAGGCCAAAATGACCCTCTCATCCACCGGGGTAAACCCCAACACAAGACAGCTGAGCAGGGGGTCAACAAGCAAACCCATCCCAGCCCGCTGCCTCTCACCGCGGGCCACTCCAGAGTGGAAGAGAGTCCAACCTCTCTTGAGGAGCTGGGTTCCAGAGCCCACACTGTGCATGGAGGTGAGCCTGACTATTTCTAGCTAGTAACAAATATTAACAAGCAAATTACTATTGTTAAACAAGAAAATCAAAAAAACACCTTGAGACCAAGCTTCTACTAACATACCTAAAGCCGATGTATTACACATATACACTACATTACATGTTCATTCCAATCATACATGCATTCAATCTTTTTATAGTTACATAAATATTCCCGTATAAAATTATCCTCAAGACATGTAAAAATATTAAAGAAGTAGGAGAAAATTAGGTTGTGAGTGATTTAATTTAAATAAGTTCCATCTTCTGATCAAGGCTGGTAGTTTTAGGTGTAGTTGTGCATTCATGTGTTCCTTCACTTTTTGACCCTTGACCAATTGTGGCTGGCTAGGGCTTCATGATTTTTCTTGCAACCATTAATAAAACATGTATTATGTAACATTGATCGTTATATTGAATGTATTGCATGTCAGCTGACTGTCCTGTCTTCTCTTTCTATATACCAGATATACCAAAAAATGATATCGAAGTTGTTAATGTATTTAAGAAAAGATTTTTAGCCTAGACAAGACCTACAAACCTCCATCTACCTATCTTAACACATCCATGTTAAGCTAAAGAGTTTGTGTATTCAATTTAGAGATGTACTGTTTTTAATTATTAAAACTGTCTAAATCAGTGGCCTTGTTAAATTAAATGACATTTCATTGTTACTGCAACAGGGTTTCAGTTTGCTGTTGTTTTTTTCTCTGCATCCTCCAGAATAACATGCTTCTGCATCCTTCAAGAACTCAGGCTGTGCCAATGGAAAAAAAATGTTTGGTCCATTGAAATTTAAATGCTCCTGGGATGTGTCCTTGTGCGGAAATGACGAACACTTGTTTTTTTTCTGATCTTTGTGCTCTTCTCCGTGGTGGCGACAGAGCTTCAGAAATGAGATTCGCCTTCTGTTTTAATGCATCCCATTATCTGGGCGGAGAAAGGGGGAGAGAGATAGTGACCATAGCCACACTGCTTCCCTCTTCTCAGACACAGTTGCTCCGAGCAGGAACCGTGTAGTGTGTGTTGTTCACGCAAAGGAATCCTAAAAAAGGAGAAGGCAAAAACAAAGAGGAGTACTTTGAAAATCTCTTTACAACCTGGATTGTGGTTTGCATTCTTGCAGGTTTTAGATTCATCTTCCTCCGCTTCGTCCTGTTGCTCTGAAAGCTCTCATTGTAGCAGGAGGACTGATCTCCTTTTGTTTTGCTCTGCAGTTGTTTATTCAACTTCTGCCTCCCTGTTTCAGCATAGTGGAGGTGGGTTATTTCTGCATTTTTTGTGTCGTCCCAAGCGGAATGAATGACAAAAACAAAGGAGGTTGATGTTCATAACTCTCCGACTCACCTCGCCTTCGCCTCGCCCAAGGAACGGAGAGTCCATCTCCGGCAGAAGATGGAAAGCGGAGGCGGGACGGAGAGCTTGGACGGCGGCCAGACGCAGCACGCGGTGCCCGGTCCGCCGCAGCGGCACCCCCGGGCTGAAACGGCTGAGCTCTCGGCGGCACTGGGCACTCACACGGGTGAGAAGAAAAAGATAAACCGGGCGCCGTCTCCGGCGAGACCGAAGGATGTACCCGGTTGGTCGCTCACGAAGATCCGCGGAGGGATCGGGACCACGACCCTCAGCGTCAAGCCCGGAGCAATCCATTTGGGCAGCCGCATTTCCAGGCGCAGTCCTGTGGGCAGCCTCACTGGGAAGGACGGTAAAGCCGAGAGAGGCGGCGGTAAAACGGCAGGAAAATCCTCCCTGCTGACCAAGACTTCAGTGTCCAAAACGTTGAAAAGCAACAGCGGTCGGAGAAAGGTGTCGAACGCCAGCACAGGGTCCGACGACCTATCCAAAGACTCTGGATGCGCCGCAGGGAAGCTCTCCCCGACAGACAGCAGCTCCGAGCTATCGGACTGCGCCTCCGAGGAAAACAAACTCTCAGCGGATGCTGGGAGCAGCGACGCCGAGTCGAGGAGCAGCCGCGGTCCAGAAGGAGAGAAACTGCTCAGGGATGGCGTGTCGTCGGACAGAGCCTGTTGGCGAGCAGCCGCTAAGAACGCCTGCTCCACCGCTGAAAAAGATGAAAAGGACCGGCTCTCTCTGAGCATGGAGGCCGGGGAGGATAGCATTTCTCCCGGAGAGGAGCGGTCGGTCACCTCATTTGACAGCAGGGTGCCTGCCAGCACATCCCTGGCTTTCTCAGACCTCACGGAGGAGTTTACTGACGGCATGCATGAGGAGTACCTCAGGGAAATAGAAGAGCTGAGATCTGAAAATGATTACCTCAAAGTAAGTAACCAAAATTTTCTAGTTTTCTGTGGTATGTTGTGTTTTGTTGATCGTTTTATAGTTTACAACGCAGGTATTGCTGTGTTTAACTAGATGCAGCAATAGCTGTTCCACCCTAGGCTGCTGAAATTTCTTTGGTTTCCTTTGATTTTTCCAATGTGGAGATTGTTTTGGGACCCCCCCCCCCCCCTGCGATCCGGTGAAGGATGTGCTTACAAGGATTACATTGTTGTGACTAGACCTAGACTATAACAAAAGCCCAAATAGATACTGCTTCCCCCCAATAAACGTGCAAGAATTGTAAATGGTTTGAATAGTTGCAATTTCGTTTTGCAGATCCTGCCTCATTAAAACATTTCTTTGTGTTGTTGTGGGTGATTGTAAAGGCTGGAGTGTGGAACCCTTCTCATTTTCTCTGTTCTCCGTGCCCCTTTTTTGCAATGGCTGTGCAGGCACAAAGTAGTCCCAGTTACTGCTGTGATCTCTTTGTACTCGGAAATTGGATTTTCTGAGTTCCTGGTCAACAATAAAACAAGAACGCATCTTGATGTTGAAGACATCAAATGAAAAGTTGGACGTAGCATAGCTGCCGTTCATATAAAAGGTAGCGAAGGTTACAGGTATAAACAGTTTGGATCTCAATAACCAGTGGCACAGTTTCTTTGGGCATCCTGTATTTAACTGGTCCATTTTAATCAAAGATTTCATTGCTGATACAAATGAAGAGTAACTTAACAGCCAGTACATCAGGTAAAGCTGTTACTACAGAACTACTCTGGAGATACAGTATTATCAGTTTTTAATAAAAAAAAGAAGACTGTTGCAGGTCCCACAGACTGCTTGCAGAAACAATTGCAATACAGTTGAATCCAATGGTCAGGCCTACCTTGAGATTGACTGATTAATGGAAAGATAAATTAGGGAGCATGTCCCGAAGCACTCGCAGGGTCTGACTAGACAAGCCAGTAATTGTCAGAGATTGATTGGGAACAGTGACTGATGAGGAACACTTGCCTCTGTGTGATTCTGGGTTTTTTATACCCAGGCCAGGAAGTCCTGGAGTGAGAGTGTTAATTGTTTCAACATCACTTTGTTTTTCAAGCAGTTTACCCTACCACAAGGTTTGTGTTTTTAACTGAACTAATGCGTTTAACCCAAACCAAGCTTCCAAACGGGGTAAAAAGCCCCTCCTGATATACTGATGAACTACACTTCATCATATTTTTAGTTGTATTAGTCAACATATGCAGTGTTTTCCCCTAGCGTCTTAATGTTTGTGTTTGAAACATGTTATTTGATAAGTAATTAGCAATACATTAATTTAATTAATTAAAGCTTAAAGTTAGAAAAAAAATGTGAAGATGTCAAATTGTACACAGATTGCTCTAATGATTAAAGTATCCCTTTTTTCTGAATGTGGTAGTGGGCAAACTAATCAACAATGATTACTATTAATATTTAACTCCTAAAACAGACATTTTTTTAAATTTTTATTTTTGCTGGTAAAAAATTAAATTAAAACAAGATTCAAAACGTACTCTTACTTAAAGCTGTTTTTACCATCCTCTGAGTGCTGTTGTTCTTCTGTGGCAGACTGCAGATTGAATATAGGACATTATGGTTCACAGCCAACTTTTTGGACCACAGCAACGCCTCATGGGAGGCCCTGCAGTGAAGTTAATCTGTTGTTGGAGCTGTGAGGAACACCTGGTCAGAAAATCCAAAGATCTAAACAACATACTGTTTTAGCATCAGATTATCAGACTTGGGCTAAGTCCTTATTCTAAATTTTATTCTTCATTTGTTTAAGCCTCATTTTCCATTCATTGTTTTGTTTGATCTGTGCTTTAAGGCTCTTTCCTGTCTGTCTGACTCTGTATTTCTGCATGTGCATCTAGTGCTGCCCCTGTTTCCCTCTCAGTTGGCAATTTCCCTATAAAAAGATGTCAACTGTTGAAATCTCCCTCTGTTATGACTTGGTACCTCAAAGTGTTTAATATCCACTTTAAAATCTTTTGCAGCTACAGTGTGGTTGAAAAATACCCCTTGGTATACATACCACCCAATTTCCTGCTTTCCTTAAGTTAGAACACAAAATTCAGTGTGTGGCAGGCACAACAGTTTCATTGTTCCCCAAAACTTGGCTCTGTTCTCTTTTAAAGTGTTTTTCCTTCAGCATGACGTACAAGTATGTTTTTGCTACTTGTCGTTATCCTTCTGATTTGAAAAAGATTTTCCCCTGCCTTGACTTAATGTTTGAGGAATTTATGTCCTGTGACTACAGTTTCAGATACAAGATGAGCATCAGTGGAGATTGTGTAGATGAGAAATAGGCCAGAATTAGGCAGATTACGTTACTACATTGTTCACCACTGGCAGCAAATTATTTTCAGTTCCTTGATGAGGGTATGTTTTGTACCTATGATTTGCATGAAATCTCTCAAATATACGTATCATTTACTTTGTGAAATGTGATTATAAGACCCCAATAAAATATCAGCCACTAGTCATTGACCCTTATTTTGGTTTGTTCAGGGGTAATAAAAATCATATTTCATAACAGTGAACAGGGCCAGACTTGGATCATAACTAAATTAAGTGGAAATGAGTGTAAAGCAAAGTCAATAAAAATAATATCCATCCATCCATCCATCGTCTATACCTAATTAACCATTAAAGGTCAGGGACGGGCTGCTGCCTACTTCAAGCAGACATTGGGCAAGAGGTGGAGCAGACCCTTGACTGGTCACCAGCCCATCACAGAGACATACAGGACAAACAACCATGCACACGCACCACACCACACCACACACACACAACACACCACAAAACCCACACACAACCCCACACACCCCCACCACAACTATAGGGCAATATAGAGACACCAGCTGACCTAACACTTACGTTTCTGGCCTGCTGGAGGAAGCCAAAGTACCCAAAGAAAACCCACGTATGCAGGAAGAGAACATGCAAATAATGTACAATTTCATGAAAATATATGGGAGATTTGAGCATTTTTCCGACTATTTTCTCTGTAATTAGAAAAAAGTTCAACTTTAAATAAAAATTGACTAATAGCTAATGGTTTGAGTACATTGCAAGACAAAAGTTTCCTTACAGGTATTATAGGAAAGCACATGGGTATCAAATGGGGTTATAAAGTGTTGTGATGTCAAAATATACAAATAGAATTGCATTGACATTTAGAAAGAAACATTTCTGAAAGTTTTGTTTCTTTTTACATTGCAAGCAGTGTAAAGAACTTCGATGCATTGCAATCATCATACTGAGCTAAAATAATTTAATGTGTTGCTCAGTTATTCCAAGGTAGGAGCTATTTGTCATGGGACAAATGGTTTCTGCCTTTCTCATTTAAAAAAAGATGACATCACTTTTAATCACAAAATACACAGGGCCCTGTAAAAGTTATCATGTCCCTTACTTTTTTCACATTTTGTCATGTTATAGAGATGTTACAGAGATACCAAACTTTTGACAGCACCAAAGTATTTTTGGGGTATTTTATGTGATAGGTACAACACAAAGCCCATGATTTATAAGAGGAAGGAAAATTACATATGGTTACAACAACTATCTGAAAACACCACAGTTTTCAGATAGTTATCAGTACTTTGTAGAACTACCTTATGGTGCGTTCAGACTGACCGGGAATGACACGACAGGAGCGAGTGATTTACATGTTAATCCTATGTAGAGATGCATTCAGGAGCGAAGCGATGTGAATGAAGCGATATGATTAGGGTGAAGAGACAAATTTCACTGGAGTTGAAAAATCTGAACTTTTCTGTCAATTCATGTCAGTCAGTGCAGTCCCTGCAAAGAAAGAAGGTTAAACAATGCCTACAATCTGCAAACGTCGCATATATAAAAAAACAAAACATTCATCTACAGTGCCTGTAGATCTTCTCTGTTCGATTTAGGTCTTTGGGGTGGGTCTCTCTAACACATGAATATACTTTAAACTAAGCTATCCAACTGAATTCCTGGGTATTCTGTTGACCTTCTGGAAGGTCAACATCCGCCGCCTTCTCAAGTCTATGTGGTCCCTAACAGTTGTCTTACAGTTTTGCCCATGATTTAGCTCCAACTATCTTCCCATGAACTCTGACCATCTGCCTTATCCCCACTGTGGCAAAATGTAAATCGGACTTCCTTTTAAAAATGGTTCTCCTTTCTATTCAACATAAATGGTTCTCCTAGCTGAGCATGGCATTTCTTCAGCTCCTCCAGAGATACCATGGGCTTCCTTGCTGCTTCTCGGAGGTAGGATCTTCTTACCTGGCTTGTTAGTTTAGAAGCACCTTCAGGTCTTGGTAGGTTTGCAATGGTGTCCTTCTGTTTTCACTTGATGATAGATTGAACAAAGCTCTGTGAGGTGTTTGCTGCACCTGCTTTAAACTTCTCTACAACCTTATCGCTTGCCTGTTCCTGTGTTCCTTGGTCTTTATGGTGCTGTTTGTTCTATGAGGTTGTCAAACAAATATCTGAGGCCGTCACAGGACAGCTGAATTTAAACAGAGGTTAAATGATACACAGGTGGAATCTGTGACTTCTGAAGGACATTTTTGCACTTTATTTTATTCAGTGGCTTCAGAGTAAAAAGGCAAACAATCGCACATCCCTATTTTCAAATTTCCCGTTTTATTATGCTATTTTCCATCTCAGCATAACATAAATGGTCAAAGCAAACATTGAACTCTAAGTTTTAACATGACAAAATAAGAGCGAGTGGGAGATGTGATTACAGCAAAAGTGTGCTTTCAAACATTAAATCGTCTGACTCCTAAACATGACAGCTGATTGGCTGATTTCTTCTCCTGACTGGCTGGGTGTTCACATGACAGAGACAATCTTCCCCTTTCTTTCTTAGTTAGCTGTGAAAAACAGGTCAGTGGAACAAACTCTCTCTCTGTCAGTCTCTTGCCACATTAACTTGTGATTCTCTGGTTTTATGTCCTCACATTGTCCCTTGTTCTCTGTCATGTTTCATCATCTCTATGTACAGTAGATCTACTAATTTCTCTGTAGCTATATCCTAGTCTTACCTTGGTGCATTGCACCTCTTTAGTCCACAGATTTTCCTGTATCTTCTTCTTTTGTCTTTTGTTTTTCATTTCATTTCCTCTCATTTCTTTTCAACATATTATCAGGATTATGGGTTCCATGCCAGTTTGTCTCGGTCCTCTTCCCAATGCATTGTTCCCAAATATAGCTCATAACCTTAAGTGCTGCTGTACAGTACAAAGAATTTGATTAGAAGCATGTAGAAGCATAAGAAAACAGCAAGAGAAACACAAATGAACATGCTCAAATACACTCTGATCAGTTGTGCCTTATGTTATGTCACCAGAGGCAAACTTGTTTTAGGTAGGGTAGACTTTACAGATAAATAGCAGAGCAAATAGAATAACTGACCATGAAATGTCGATCCTATAGGCCACAAACTATATATTATAAGTTTCATTCATTTTTCTGAAAAGTTCAGCCAGTACCTTTGATTGTTAGTATTTTCATGACTCTCATAGTATTCTGTTGCGGTGGGGACACATATGAACCCTACCTACTGCTGAACCCACTTTAACTCATTCCATATTCCACGCACACATCGCTAAACATCCCCAGAGCTTTTGTTCATACAGTAGCAGCTTTGCAGAAGCTGACCTAAATTATTCACTATAGTAAATTCTGTCAGCACTACTACAACTACTACTGTATCCTACCTCTCCCTCTTTCCTAGTATCCTCAGACACGTGCTTACATGCAGAGATTTTAGCTTCTTGTTGTCTCCGAGTCACACTATTGTGTCACACCCCTCTATTGCTGTCATATCTAGACAAGCAAGCCAAACATCCTCTCATGGACGATAATTTCATTGCACACACCCACGCTGCTTGAAGGACTGCACCCTAAAATATGATTCAGAAGGATGATGCAACTCATGCTTCCGGGTTGAAATCAAAAATTGATCGCTGTTTGTCTAAAAGAGGGGTGGATGGTAACACTTCTAAAGGGCATTTGCACTGCATTTTTACTTAAGTTCCTCACATTGTGCAAGGATAAACTTTTGCCCTCCTTATTTCATATGTTTTGTCCTGAAATTTCCTGTGAATGTTTGTTGCTTTCCCCCAACTTGAAGAGTGAAACTAAAACTTTTGACCTCCATGGTAAAATGCTGATTCCTAGTAGATGTAAGAACATCTGGTAGTGAATTCGCAGAACTGTATACCTTTCGTTCATTTAATTCTATGATGAGCCTATAAGCTGATATAGCGGACAGTCAGGTCTCTAATTTCAAGCAATTATTAGACTGATGAAGAGAAGATGAGGTGATCGACAATGAGCTATGGTTGATGAAAGAGCATATGTTAATAACATCAGTGCATTGATGTTTCTAGATGATTGCCTTGCCTTAGTGGTAAGAGGTTTCAATAGCCTTCATAAATGGCGAAGGACTCCCTTTATGTCCATATATTCTTCTCACCTTTTAACCGTGGTCCGCTCTTGACAGTCTGTTACCATCAAATATGCAGTTACAAGCTTTTGACATGAATTCTAATGAAAATAAGCTTTGCCTTCTTAACTTCGTTTTTTACTGTCCCTAGGATGAAATGGAGGAGCTGCGGTCTGAGATGCTGGAAATGAGGGACATGTACATGGAAGACGATGTTTACCAGCTGCAGGAACTGCGCCAACAACTGGAGCAGGTAAGAGCAAGCGAGATTGTGGGCTTACATTTTTCCTGCTATCTTGGCTGGAAACCTCAAAGTATAACAAAGGAAAATGATGCTGCATGTTTAGAAGCAGGCAAGCAAGACAAAAGGCTATCAGTCATTTGATAGGTGCTTTTGATGCTGAGCAAAACCTATCTTAGGTGAGATTAGAAAAATGATCCCCAGGCTTTCCTTCAAGTAGTGTGAGCCTATAATTTTGCAATACTTAAACATCTAAGCATTGCAAGAAAACAGAATAATGTTCTCTAGCATTACTGTGTTCTTGCAACACTGAGCACTTATTAGTTCCAATTATTACTTCCTTAAACATTGCCATCTAGCTAGGTGACTTTTCATGTTGTTTTCATGTGGCCAAATACGATTTTATAAGATTTTTTAATTTAAAAGAATATTCCTTGAACAAAAGGTTTGTTTCGCATATGGAATTTGCCATATCTCAAAAGTTAATAAAACAATGTAAAAGGAGTATTGTCTAAAAAGTTTCTGCTGCTAGTGGCCTTCATCCAATAAGTAGCTTGGCAGGTAGAAGAGCAGACAGAAAAATGGAAGACATGCAGTAAATGGCCTGGGGTCAGGAATCGTACTCGGGATAGATTGAACTTGAGACTGATGCTGGGCCTCTCAAAAACTTTAATACATAATTACTTCCAGTCAGAAGCAACATGTTAGTCATATTAAAAGATTACTGTAAACCTCAATCGGGCAGTGGAGTGAATAAATCTCACCTATTTTGTTTGTTTAAAGATCCTTACAAAATCCAATCCATTTCCATATATCTTTTACAGTGCAAGTAATTTCCCATAAATAATACAACCTACCTTTAACCTACCCTGTATTGGTATTCTGGCCCCAGGATGTACTATGACACACTGATCCACCACATTCTTAACCATTAGTGTCACTGTGCTGCTAAAGTCACTGGCTACACTTCTTTTGCTATAACCTTCGTTTTGAGTTTCAGTTCCTACATTTTAATCCATTCCAAAGGAATTAAATGTTACTTCTTTCTAGGTGTTTGTGTCGTGATGTATCGCATTGACTGCAGCAAAACAATTTAAAGTGTAACAAGGAAGGCTTAGACACATGGCATATGACATCATGTGTCTTTCTCCCTTTAGGCAAATAAAACCTGCCGTATCCTGCAGTACCGATTGAGGAAGGCAGAGCGGCGCTCTCTAAGAGTGGCCCAAACAGGGCAGGTGGATGGAGAGTTGATAAGGACGCTGGAGCAAGATGTAAAAGTAAGTGTTAGTAATAGCAACATTTTACAAAATAACACTTTAAGTTCACATAGCAACAGGACAATGACTGATATATGAGAAATGCAATCTCAGTGTGGTTATAAGTTTGTTGACTGACTTTACAGAGTTTAGCCTGAGGTTTACTGGTGCAAATTTATACAAATTTATTGGCTGGTTAATTAATTGCTAACAAGCTAATTTAGCTGCTGCTTTCAAATAATTTTGAAGTCAACTTTCAAAATGCAATTTATATATTTTAGCTCTATTTAGTGAAAGTTAAGATTTAATTTGATATTTTATTTATTTGCTTCCATGGCAGCATGCTAGCTAGTGCGCTGCCAAAAGCTAACAACGTGAACTGAAAAGAGGCGTCACCTGATAAAATGATAAGAGAACGACAAGAGTTAAAATAATTTTTAGGACGGTAAATAAAACATGATGGCACCAGATATGGCGTTGAGGAACGAGTCTGACGTTGAATTTCTGAACTATGGATACAGATACTCAGGTTATAAATTATACAATGTAGACAAGGATTAAGATATAGATTTAGTCTCTGAGAATCAATGGGACATCGTCTATTATTCATTTCAATAGTAAGAGTTTATTTGCCAATGTAACAGAAATAAAAGATTTAAAACAGGTCGGAAAATTTTCATTATTGCATTTTCAGTAACTTGGTTAAAAGATGGGGATGAGTCAGAATTTCAAATGGAAGAATATGAATGTATGATTTACATGGAAACAATAAAAGAGGCGATAGAGTTGCATTATATACCCTCACAGCTCTGAAAGGTAAATTATCAGTAAAATGAAAACAGTAGCTTCATGTAGCGTGCTTTATCCATACCAAAACCAGTTTTGATGACTGTTTTTGATCCTTGTCCAGTTTAAGCAGTCTAGCTGAGCATTCATGCCAAAGTTAAATTGGAAAGAAGTACTTCTCTTTTATTATTATATCCATCTAGTGCAGTGCACAAAACAACTGGCATTTAAACAGCCCCACAGCACAATGCTACCACCACCATGCCTGAGAGCTGGTACAGCTTTTTGAGATTTAAAAGTCTCACGTTGACTCCCCCAAACCTTCTTCTGATCATTTTGATCAAATGGCTCAACCTTGTCTGGCCATGAGTCTTAGCTGAAGCTGGGTTGCTTTAATTTCAGTTTTGTGTAAAAGTGTGTTGTTCTGCACTCTCTCAGTCCATGGTTATGTTAAACCTGCTTCACAGTAACACTAGAATTCCCACAGCTTCCAGTATATAACAGGCTCCAACCTTGTTGGTTCGTGGATTGTTTTTAAATACATTAAGTCATTTATCTTTCATATAAGGGACATAGTTTGGGTCAGATGGTTGAAACTTGGACACAGCTGGGTTTCTAACAGAGCAATAATTATTTGATGACATCACACATGGATATGGGCTACTGGATCTGAACGTTGCTCATCTATTTACTGCCTAGAGATAAAAGAGCCCCCCTCTGGGGCAATCTTTATTTCAGTTTCTGAAACATGACCACCATAATGCCATCATAAGTCGGTGTGTGTCACTGGACTGTGTTGCAGGTAGTAGGGTAGACTTTCTCTCTTTTATTTCAGGTATGCTCACAGAAACTTAAAAACACCTTATCAGGACTTTCAGCTAACCTCATATTTAACCACACACACACACACACATAAAGTACACAGTGGTACAGTGCCTCCAGAAACCCTTAACAGCAGATTAAATTCACACAGACACAGATACGGTTATTGCAAGCGTCCTTCAGAGCATGTGCAAACAATCTACAGTCATCCCAGTCACTCCAGGAATCTCTGATAAAGGCCTTTCGAACATAAGCAGGCTGTTTTAGAGTGTGTTTTGTCTCGCTCACCCTGGACTGTGGGTGCTCTTCATTAAATTTCCAACGTTCCTCCAACATTTTCCACATCGAGGAGGACACAATGAGGTGTTTATGGAGAGCGAGAGGGCGAGAGTGCAAGAGTGTGAGGCTGTTGTTTCACTCTGAGGGCTTTCCGCCTGCTGCTGCTGTCTGTCTCTCAGCTGCTGTCTCACCATCTGGCTGTTTTTGAAGACGAAAGGATGGACTAAAAGGGGAAGGGGGAACACGGTGTATGTTGGAAAATTCAAATCAGCCAATCAGGTTAAGACAATGAAATTGGAGGGAAAATAAAAAAATGGGACTGGAAATTAAGATGGAAAATGGGAAATAGAAATTCTAAATAGAGGCAGCTTCCAGTTAATGATTGTTTTGTTTAAATAAGGACAGAGAGTGAGGTGAGTGAGGATGAAAGCAATAAAAAGGCAGCTTTTGAAGAAAGCATCTACAGGGGTCTTTCAGGATTTTTGAACTATGTTAAGATCTTTATTTGATATAAACCCGGTTTGGTTGGTCCTGGAAGCTGAAGCCAACATTTAATTCAAAAGGGACCAACACCAAAGCAGACTTTACTCGCCTTAAAACAACTTCCATCTCGAAAAATGCCCTAGCTTATACAAACGCCAATTTTAGTTTGCATTGAATGGTTATTTACAAAGAAACTGTTAATTATTTACACAGGAAACGAAGGTAGGAGGCAGTGCGCCACCAGTGATCATCCTGTGTGAAACACATACTAAGAACAAAACATGTAAAGTATTTTCAATCAGTGTGACTTCCTAACTGAAAAGTTAGGCAAATTTAAAACAAGACGGTGTTCACTAAACCTTTATGTATGGCTGTTACTCTGACCAGTGTTTTTTGTTTTGTGGTGCACTGCTTCTTAACTCCACTTCCTGTGTGAATAATCATTGGCTTTTGCATTAATAACCGACCAAGGTAAAATGCAACAGTGGTTTAAATGATAAGAAAGTATTGCTTGGATGAAACTCCTGAAGTTTGCAGATGACACCACTGTCATTGGACTGATCCAGGACGGTGATGAGTCTGCATACAGACAGGAGGTGGATCGCCTGATACACTGGTGTAGTCAGAACTGCCTGGAATTAAACCCACTCAAGACTCAAGACTGTGGACATGGTGGTGGACTTTCAAAAAACACCACCCCCATACACCGTGTCGGCTGTGAACCAATTCAGATTCCTAGGAACCACCATCTCTGAGGACCTGAGATGGTCTTCACACATAGACACTGTTCGAAAGAAGGCCCAGCAGAGACTGTACTTCCTGAGGCAACTCAAGAAGTTCAACCTTCCACAGGAGCTGCTGGTCATCTTCTACACTGCCATCATTCAGTCTGTCCTGTCTTCATCCATCTCAGTGTGGTTTGGCTCATCCACAAAACAGGACAGGTTCAGACTGCAACGAATAATCAGGACTGCAGAGAGAATCATCAGGGCTGACCTTCCCTCCATCCAGGACTTATACAGGTCAAGGGTCAGGAAAAGAACTGCTAAAATCTCTGCAGACCCCACACACCCTGCACACAAACTGTTCAGAGCCTTACCTTCAGGCTGCCGCTACAGAGACAGTTTCTTCCCCCAGGCTGTTTCTCTGTTGAACATTTAATAGAGTACAAAACAACAGCATACAGATGTTGCAAATGCACCTTCTTATTTTATTTTATATATATATGTGTATATTTGTACATTGTAAATATGTATATTCTATTCTGTAATGCATAAACAAAAACCAAAGAGCAAAGTGTACCGGAGTCAAATTCCTTGTTTGTATGTAAAAACTTGGCAAAGCTGATTCTGATTCGGATTCTGATAAACTGAGACGTTGCTGAAATGAAAATTGTTTTATGACGGAAGAATCTGCTTTGGTGTTAGCCCTTCTTGAACTAGCCAAAAGCTTCAAAGACCAACTAATCTCGATTTATACTAAATTAAGATGCCAAAAGAGCTACCCACCTGAGGTAGGACATTACCTGCCTATGCAGTTTAACAGTACCCTACTTCTTGAACTATGTCTACAGCAAAGTCTCCATCTGTTATTTGTATTGGCAAAATAAGACAGGAAACTGGAATAATCTGTCTTCTGGGAGAGAATGCTGACCTCTCTGTGTCTTTCTCTCAACACATGGCTGATTGTGGCTCCCTGGCAGCGGAGGCTCAGCCTCAAACGGCCGGTCAAGTTACACCATGCTGTTCATTGTGGGTGTGTTTGTCTCCTTGTGTGCTTGTAGAAGTGCATTAAGCCTTTACTAATCTTCTCATATTGTTGCTCTTGTTTATTCTATCAGCTTTATCATTATCTGTATGAAAACAGATGCTCTCCCTCTGACTTTGCTGTGACTCAGCTGTCTTGTAAAGCACTTCATAATAATGAGAAAATCGAAAACAATGAAATAAGTAGATGAGCAGTGTTGACCAGCGTACCAGCTGTTAAAGCATTTCAGTTCATATTCAGAAAATAAAATCTGTATTTCAAAGATACAGCCGGCTTTTGGGAGAATCCCTAGGTTGGAAGTGGAAAAGAGCCAAATTAGCCATCTGTCCACAGCATGCCCTTTTATCAAGGCATTTTTATCTAGAGCAGAAGCTACAACAGTATGGCAGCACGTTGTACAAAAATACCAACCTTTAAGCATGATAACTGTAACTGTAACCATATAAGTAGAGGTGTATTGATCAGTTGTTTTTTTTCTGAAATAGCGATTTCTGGTTTTCTTTAATGTCTGATCTGATGATTCTGACTTTGACTAATTGTGATTCTTTTTTACTCTAGGTAAGATAAAACATAACAGAAAAATTATGTGCTGCAGCGTCTTTGATAGGAGTAGTAGAAACCGACAAAAAACAGCAAAATGTAATGCAATTCGAGGATTATTCCAATATATTTCCCCAATCTTTATATTAACTTAATAACTATTAAATTTAACTAAAATACTTGCTGTGGGTTGATGTGTTTATTGATCTGAAATGGTAGGAGTTCTTCGTTTTGCATTTAATAAACAGAAAGAAAAATCTGATATTTCAGTATTTGACATGCCATTTAGAGGATATCAAATTAAAATGATCAGATTCCCATCTGTGGCCGATTTACATCTTTAAAAATAAAATGTTCAAACAGAATGAAAGAATGTTTAGAGAAAATGCATATAATTTAACAGTATTGCAGGTTAAGGGGGGTGGTATAAGCCTGGAGGAAAACATTAAATATAAGAAATGTGGATAATTTGTTTATGTTTAAAAACAAAATCATCCTTCCTTGAAATAAAGAAATATGTTGGACATGCTCAGTGTTTTGCAGCTCTTAGTCCAGGTTGACCTTAACTTGCTCCAAGGCTCTGTCCTGAGCTGCTTTACAAGAGTAAGTGGCTTAAAAGCTGTTGGCAATTCAGGTTCCCAATTTGATGACTCACTCACATGCAAATGAAAACAAATCAGCAAATGCACACATGCAAACTCTTTGCCGTCTCCGAACTCTTCGCTGTCATTTTATTTGTCCGTCTTCATTCCCACCTCTCTCCAGCACTGTCGGGTTGAGTGCTGAATAAAACAGAAAGATTAGGGTCACATGGATGTTTGTGATAAGGAACGTCTCGTTGTGGGGATCACATGCTCTAACTTGTGTCAGTTTAGCCATCTTGTGTGGGTCTCTTGCATGCGCATGACTTGTGTGTTTGTGTGTCTGTGTGTGAAATGTGGAGGCTGGTCAGTATGGTGGAGAGCCATCAGATTCTCCATGAGAAGATCTAACATCATTTCCTGTCCCACTCACACACCGCTCTCATTCCCACAGGCTGCAGACATCTGGACACACACTCACACATACACACACAAGTATAAAAGGAAATAGTTGTTAGGTTTCTCATGGAGCCAACGAAGCATTACTTCACTTAAGGGGGTGATCTTATCAGGCATTTTTACTAAATGTTTTCTGCTTGATTTCTGTCTGAAAACTGAGATTCTTTGAAACCGTTTTTTCATTTCACAGAAAGAGATATGTCAAAATCATGTTTTTTGCCTTTTTTTTCTTTTCTTAGTAGAAAATTAGATGAAGGGATGGTTTGATACCTCTGCCCTAAGCAAAGAAAAGTCTTCTTGTGGTTGACAGTTTACTGTTTATGTATACAGGCCGTATACAGAACGGCTTTATAGTGTTTGGATCATATTTATGCCACGTATGGAATCTGTGTACAATCTGCCATGCCCGTTTTATGACCAATTTTCACATTTACTGTAACATTTTGTAGATAAGTTTATACTTCCTATTTTCATACTCCGAGGACTAGAGACGTGCAGAGAAATCGGCTGACCAGAATATGATCATTTCCAGCTTTATCGGCCCTGAACGGCGAATGACCACTCAAAAACCAAAAAACTGATAAGTGAATGCACCATATCTAAACGCTAACAGGTCACAGAAACAAAACTTCTCTATTTAGATGCTGTTACCCGGTGAAAAAGACTCAGTGGTAGCAATTTTCAGTTTCTGTGAGGTGTTTGAATGTGTTGCAGGAAGCTTTATTTTTCTTAAAAATGCTTTCCATTGAAAAGTATTCAGCAATAGCTTTGTTCAGTTTTTTGTGTTTCTAGTCATTTTGCATATTTTCTTTCGGCATTGAAGATGCCATGGATTTTTAATTAGTTTTGGTCAACTTTTGTCACCTTCGGTCTGGGTCTTCATCATATGTTAAACGGTTTTAAGACAAACCAATAACTTCCTGAATTAACATTGAGGCATAAGGTAGTGGTGTGCTGGTCATTTACCCCTTTCATAATTTTTTATACCTTTAGAAATGAAGTCATTAGCCACTGGATGTTCGTCAATCCCTATCGGCATCAAGGAAAAGAAAGCATTAGCCTATGTTGTCCGGCATGTTTAATGCTTTGTTTCTGTAAAAACCGGAGCTTTATTGACATTTTAAAATTCCTCGTAAACATCCTAGTTTTGAATAAAGATGCTTCATGTTTGTAATGCAACATGTTTTCGTAACCAGTAGCCACCATTTTGAAGCAAAGCTTGTACCTGGGTTCATTGCCGTTCTTTGGCTTTTCCTGTTTGTGTGCCTTATCAGTAGAATACCTTCATGCAACAGTTTTGCTTTAGTCTTTTCCATTAAAGAGGGTCACAAATGCTCTTCTCCACATGTATTTCCATGTTGCAGACATTTTAGACTTAAGCCTATTGTTTTGAAATTGCTTGTCTGTAGCACTGATATACAAAGTGGCTCTCCAACTTTGGAATCTGAAAACATCTCAATTTAAATAAATTGTGATGCAAATAGTATCTAGAACAATACATACTAGTAATACAGTTTTTTTGCAATAATCATTTTGACAACTCAAGTAAACAGCTCATTCAGGCTGCAAGAGAGCGAGAGAGAGTGAGACTTTCAGCAGAGTAAAGCCAGGCTAAACATATTACATCAGACTTTATCTGTTTAATCCTTTTTGAGCTCTCAATGTCTGTTTACAGTTAGTGAAGCTGATCGTGCTAATATGAGGCGGCAAAGACGGCACCTGCAAATCATTTTTTGGTCTCTAACTAAAGCTTTTTGATGAATGGCTGTAGTTTGTGTCTGAGCGTGGTAATAGAATAGAACAAATGCCTAACAACCATCCTCACATCTTTACTATTAGGGACCCGAACAGTTTCAACTCATGAAGTTATACAGTAATAAAGTCCTAACGGTGAAAAGGCCAAAGGCACTTTTCACGCTCACTTGCAAAGATTATATTGCATCTACTCACTGAAAGTCATTAGATGAAGGAAGCAGCAATGTCCCGTACATCCGTCTGATAGGGCCCACATCCATTTCTCATCACCATATGTTATACTCTGTGTGACAAAGAGAGACATGGAGCTAAAACTGGACTTAGTGCAGTTGGTTTACTGTATGAGGTCAGTTAAGGGGATCCTCGTGCATGTTTTTCATCCATGCATGGACTTTACACTCATCCCACCCCCTGTTGTTGCACCATGTGTTGCAGTGCATAGGGTTAAGTTACCATGTTCATCTCACTCTTTACATCGCTGCTGACAGTAGATAAACAGTGGTTCAAATTTGTCTGTGTATATCTGTGTGACATTAATGCTTTAAGGTATTCATTTAATTGCTTCTTTATTACAGTCTTGGGACAATAAACATGTAATTAGAATGTTTGCATTCCTGCCATAACCCTGTAAAGGTTTTACATAGTTTAAAATACTACATGCATACAACCTAACCAAAATTTAAGGGTGTATATGTGGATCAGTGTGTGGAAGAACAACTCATTCTCACTGTTAAGTATGGTGGAGGATCTGAGATGCTGCGGGCCTGTTTCTCTTTCAAAGGCCTTTGGAGCTTTATTAGACCACAGGGTCTCATAGAGTCTTATCAGGACATGTTAAATGTTTGGTCTATTTCAGAAAACTGAAAATGTGTCATCATTGGGTCTTGCAGCAGGGTCGGGGTTTAATGATAAAGAAAATATAGTCAATTCAAGACAGTTATGGTAAACCAGTTCCAAAAGGAACCTTCGTCCATGACTAGCCCCATCTACGTACCTAACTAATAGAAAACCTGTGGGGGAAGCTGAAGAAAAGAGGGCGTAAGAGAGGACTCATGACTGGATTTGAAGAGGAAGCTGTTTTACACTTCTTTACCAAAGGGGCCAGTAAGTGAGGAGAGCAATATATGAATGCAGGAATATGTTGATGAAATCAAAGGATGGTTGTTGATATTGGAGGTGAGATCACACATTTCACCAGCCAAACAAAGTGTCGATGATGGTGAGAATTCATCACATTCCTATACCCTCTACCACCTCCTCCCCGTTCCTATACCCTCTACCACCTCCTCCCCATTGCTCTCCGTCTTTATCTTCCGCTCTCCAGAGACAGATGATCACAGGCTGAACTGGAACAGCTGTCACGCCACAGCTTCCTTTTTCTCTCTCACCCATATTCTTTTATATATAGACATGAAGCACGCCACGGGTGATGTAACATCCTCTAAGTTGGTACTTAGAGGCCATGATGTTGGATGGAAGCTTACACAGGTCAAGCAGCATCAATGTTTCGCATTAAAATATGCAGAGCTAAATCAGTCATGTTGGTAGCCACCTGAATAAAAACATTCAGTTGAGGACATTCCAACTACTTTTGTCATGACTAACCATGATGTTTTATTGATAGTTATTTAGGCTAGCATTTGTGACAATAGGTTATGCTGGCTAATGCAGTAGAAAAGAAACTGTGAATCTGGGAAGTAAAAAAAAAACTGCAAATCTTATCTGATTTGGCAGTTTTGTGCTGTATAAAGATAATTTTTATTTGTGTTAATTTTGTCCTATTACCAAAAATGGCTGTGTGCTCCATCGAAAACATTTCTTATCAACGTAATTCTGTTTCTTGCAAAGTTTCAGATTCATAAAAGTAAAACAATGCCCTCTTTGTAAAGGATCTAAAACTCTACCTAGATACAATTTCGGACTCTTATAAAAAGCTAATAAAAAAACTGTAAAAACTTTAAACACTGTTAATGCATACAACCTAACTTTGTATCTCACATATCTCTTACCCTTTTTTTGTTGTTTTTCTGTTATATTACTCTCTTCCTTCCGTTCACGAAGAAGTGATTTATTTGTGCATTAAATGTTTGAACCTTCAACTTCGCTCATTCTAAACAGAAAGCGGTACAAAAATTTGGAGGTGCATGACCAGGCACCATGACAGCACGCATGACCCTCGCGGCCTGTTCAGTGCATCAAGTATAAACCTAGCTTAAGCCGCCTTGGTCACACACACCTTTTTAGCACCGCCCAATAAATATCTGTGGGACTGTGGCAACTCCAAACATTTCCTTTGTTGTCCTTAAGCTACTTTGTAACTAATTTGGCAGCGTGCTTAGGGTCACTGTCCATTTCGAAGACCCATTTGTATTCAAGCTTTGACTCCCTGATTCATGTTGCTTCAATATTTCTAAATTATGTGCTTAACTCAGGTTCCTATCAATTTTATTAAAGTGTACCAGTCCTTCCTGCAACAATGTCAATGTCTCTGGATAATGACACTCAGAGTCATTTCAAGTTGTTCTGGGTTTGGCTGCCAAATTTTGAACCAAACCACATTTATCTCTAAAACACAGAACCCTTCTCCTTCCTGAACGATGGTTGGACGTTCCCATGCTGTTTATACTTGCAGGAAACTGTTTGAACAGATCAACGTGGAGACTCCAGCCGTCTGGAAATTGTACCGGAGGGTGAACCAGATTTGTGGAGGTCCACAATTCTTTTCCGCATATCTTCCCTGATTTCTTTTGATTTATCCATGATGTCACACAGCGTGTTTGAGGTAGTGCCTTTAAATACATCCACAGGTTACTCTCCAGTTAAATTGAATGAGAAGCTTACAAAGCTATGGCATTGCCATCTGGGCTTTCCCAATGTCTTTAAAGCTCTGGCAATCTTGGGTATGCAAAATCTCTAAGTTAGAAAAACAAATTGCATACATTTTTAATTTAGCAAGTAGAAGTAGTTTTGATAAGCCCACCTGGCCTAAACAAAAAATGCTTATTCTGAATATATGTAAGGTAGTGAGAAGAACTGGTTATGTGTCTTTTATACAGTTTATGTAAATATCTGGTTTCAGCTGTACGTTCTGAAACAAGATGGAGTATAGGTTTAATAGCCATATGGGTTATCCAAAGCAGTCCTTTTCTGTAGGTTTCTGCTGCAAGCTGATTCTGCAACCCTCTGCTCCATGTTAAACTGTGGGACTCAGCAATATACCAGGCTGTCAATTATATTACAAAGAACCATACTTTGTAAGCATATTTTATGACTGTTTAGAAAAAAAACACCTACCTTCAAGGTGACTAAAGGATCTGAGATGTTTTCCTGTTTAGGTTGAGTCATCATTTCCCAACGTGAAGCCACAGTGATTTGTGAGCTAGTAAACAGCAGACTGAGCCATGGTTCTGAGATAAATGAAAACACACACTGCACAATGTTTCTGGTAGCTTTATGCACCAATATGAATAAGTATGCTTTATTTCACTTAACAACAGAATGGCTAAAGCACAGAAAACTACTCACAGATGAAAAAACACAAACATGTATGGATATTAAAAAAACATTTAAAAACCAAGCCAATGGTTGCTCAGTTGATTTTCCTGAGTGCATTTCTTCACAGTGTTGTAGTAGATTACATTTGAGTTGCAATCCATTATTTTGAAACACCAATAAGGTCAACAAAGCCTTTTGCACAGTTTGTCTGTTCCCTCCTAGACCAGAGCACATGCATTTTTCACAAAGTGTCATTATTTCAAAGTGTCACTATTCCTGCTGGGTAAGACAGGAGTCCCCTGGTAATATGGTGTCGCCACCGACATCCCCTAAGATGTTAAAGCAAACTAAATATAGGTAAATTAATAAATCCTTATGAATACATAAACAGGGACTTAAACATCTTGCCCATCTGCATAAGATGTAGGTATCCATATGTCTTCCTACCAGCTCTGACCCAGCAACGTGCCGTCTACTATCTGTCATCAGTGACCTTTGGGTCAGGATAATTCAGAGTTTTTTGATCAGTGTGACAAAGTGGGTGAGAACACCATTTGCCCAGAGAGTTTAGTTTATTATTTTCACTTAGCATTCGAGTCTGTTTTGATTTAGCCATACCTCATCCTGTAGTTTGCAAACATTTACTATGCCGGGTTTGTTTATATTTTGCATCTTTACAGATTCACTATAACATCTTGGTTTAAATTAATTCTAACATGTTTTGTCTAGCTTTTTATTTACTTAAAGCAGTTAATTTGTGCATTTTATTTTGGTTTATGAACTTAGCTGACTTACCTGTGTTCCAGGTAAGTCAGTTTGCTAAAGTTAACTTTCTGCGATGTAATGGCTACACTAAAAAGTGTTTATTGTCACTAGTATTAAGTAGCATCAATAAGTAAATCACTGTGTTTAGTCATACCTGGTATTTGGAATATTCCATTAGAGACCCTTTTTTTTACTTGCCTGAGACTATTTAAGCAGAGGTTAGTTGTTCGGGAGGAGAGGAGAGGAGAGGACCAGGTCAGTGTAGCTGAGTGCGCTTGACATTAATTTTGGTTGACTTAAGTTCAGTTCTGTTCATTTGTGCCATGTTCAATTTTGAGTCAACAATTTATGTAAATATTTTTTGATGACAATTTTTAGTAAATAAACCACCTGCTACAATGGACAACATTTCCCTCTTGCCCTTCTTCAGCCGCTTTGGCCAGGCTATATTTACAAACAGGTTTTGTCTCAAACATGTTGAAGGCCACAGTGTAAAAATATTTTCTGAATGACCTGTGCAGACTGGCTGAGTGAAACTGGCTTATATCACAACATTTTACATTTTCAAATTAGTCTTCACGCTGGTAAATATATCTTAATGACCTTTTCTTCAAGTGAAGGAAGACATTTCACACTAATCAGGCATAACATTATGACCACTGGCAAGTAAAGTGAAAATTTAATTTAATTCAGTTTATTTATATAGCGCCAATTCCCAACACATGTCGTCTCAAGGCACTTCACAAAAGTCAGGTACATACATTCCAATTAATCTTAATCATTGAACAGTGCAGTCAGATTCTGTTATTTATTCAAATTGGATAAAAAGTTTTTCTATCTAAGGAAACCCAGCAGATTGCATCGAGTCAGTGAGTTGCAGTGAGTTGCTCCTGGATGAGCATGTAGAGACAGTGGACAGTCACTGGCGTTGACTTTGCAGCAATCCCTCATACTGAGCATGCATGTAGTGACAGTGGAGAGGAAAAACTCCCTTTTAACAAGAAGAAACCTCCAGCAGAACCAGGCTCAGTGTGAGCGGCCATCTCCCCCCAACCACTGGGGGTTAGAGAGAACAGAGCAGAGACACAAAGAGAACAAAAAAAGCACTGATCCGGAGTACTTTTTAGGGAAGGGAAAAGGTAAATGTTAATGGATGTAGCTCCTTTAGTCCTTTCACCTAGAAAGAAGGAACAGATAATCTCTGAGCCAGTTTTCAAGTTTAGAGTCTGAAAGAGAGCACAATGAGTTAGTTACAGTAAAAGCTCAGTCAGTAGCTATGTCTAGGAGAGAGAAAGGGTTTTAAAACGAAAGACAGGGCCAAGTGGATCATCGGTAGAGGGTGAGCATTAAGTTGTTGCCAGCCGAAGCTTGGAGGATTCCCCTCTCCAGAAAGGTGTTATAGGTAGACACAGAGTCAGGCCAGGTGTAGCTTCTAGGAAGAGAAAAGAGAGAGAACAAAGTTAAAAGCGAAAAAACAGCAAAAAATACAAATTGGGGAGTAGTGTGAGAAAGTAGCGAAGAGGGTGAAATGGTCATTATGTCCTCCAGCAGCTAAGCCTATAGCAGCATAACTACAGAGATAGCTCAGGATAACCTAAGCCACTCTAACTATAAGCTTTATCAAAAAGGAAAGTTTTAAAACCTAGCCTTAAAAGTAGACAGATCTAGAGCCCACTGAGCCCACAATCTAGAGCCCACTGATGGCCATTGTTATACTAAAAACCACAACGATTGGGATACCTCTCTCTGTCAGATTGACCATGACCATTGGAAAAGAGAGGGGGTCATACAGGTAGCAGAAATGGAGGGTGTGTTTGCACCCCAACCATAACTGAGCCGGTTTTGGCTAAACTGCCCCCCTTACTCCATCCAAAAAAGGGAAAGAAGACGGAGGTAAATAAGGAAGATAGCTCAGGATAACCTAAGCCACTCTAACTATAAGCTTTTATCAAAAAAGGGAAAGTTTTTAGCCTAGCCTTAAAAGTAGACAGGGTGTCCCCCCTCATGGACCCAAAAACGGGAGCTGGTTCCACAGGAGAGGAGCCTGATAACTAAAGGATCTGCCTCCATTCTACTTCTAGAGACTCTAGGAACCACCAGTAAACCTGCAGTCTGAGAACGAAGTGCTCTGTTAGGAAAAATGGAACAATCAGATCTCTGATGTATGATGGAGCTAGATCATTAAGGCTTTATATGTGAATAGGAGAATCTTAAATTCTATCTGGATTTAACAGGGAGCCAATAAGGGGAAGCTAAAGTAGGGGGAAATATGATCTTTCTTTTAATTTCATCAGAACTCTTGCTGCAGCATTTTGAATCAGCTGAAGGCTTTTAACTGCATTTTGTGGACATCCTGATAGTAACGAATTACAATAGTCCAGCCTTGAAGTAACAAATGCATGGACTAGTTTTTCAGCATCAATACTGAACAGGATATTTCTAATTTTGGCAATGTTCCGGAGATGGAAAAAAGGAAATCCTAGAAACCTGTTTAATATGGGAAAAGCACAGATTAGTTATTTTTAATGGTACCTAGTTTGTAGGGTATGGATTAGGAAACAAGTAAACATTTTGTATTCACAGTTGAAGTGTTAGAAGTAAGAGAAACAGGACCTAGCGAGTTTTCACCGAACTGCGATTGCTGAAATACTGGGTCAGGGCATTTCAAAAACTGCAGCTCTTGTGGGCTGTTCCCAGTTTCTAGTGGTCAGCATCTATCTAAAGTGGTTTAAGGAAGGACCAAAATCAGGTTCACATAGCTGCAGACCAGTCAGGGCATCCCTTGCTGACCCTGTCCACTGACAAATTAACCACCATGGCCACATGATCATCAAAACCCAACCATTAGTGGACGAAGCTTGTGGGTTGTTTGTATGGGGAATACTTGGCACCAGGTTACGCTTTGCGAATAAGGTAAGTAGAGACAGTGTGATGATTTGGGCAATGTTCAGCGGGAAACCATAGGTCATGCCATCCATGTGGATGTTACTTTGACAACCTATCTAAGCATCTTCGTAGACCATGTACATCATATGATGTAGGCAAAAAAATTTGTTAGTGAGTGGAATGAGGAGAACAGCAAGTTTAAGGTGTTGACAAATTCCCCCGTTCCTAATCCAATCGAACATCTGTGGGATGTACTGGGAAAACAAGTCCAGTCCATGAAGGCTATATGTTGCAAATCCCAGGACTCAAAGGGTCTGCTGCTAAAATCCTGGTGCCAGATACAACAGCACACCTTTTAGGGGTCTTGTAGAGTTCATGCCTCAACAGGCCTTTGGCTGGTTCGACAGCCAAAGGCAAAATAAAACACTATTAGGCATGTGATCATAATTTTTTGCCTGATTGGTTTATGCTAAATTCATGTAGTATAACTTAGTGATTATAAGACTTTTTTGAAAATGCTACTCTGCAAACAAAAAAACAAAAGTTGAAAGATCCCTTTACAATTTTTATCAATCATTTTGATACGAAAGACTACTAACAAAGTAAACTGTAACAGTACCAGCAGTGGCATGTTCTTGTCACACCTTTTACTTTTCCTTAACTCAAACAGTTTTAAAATTAAACTAATCAAGTTTCTTCATCTGTTTTATCTGTTTTTCCAGTAAATAAAGATCTGACAAAAGGTTCTCCTTGAGAGTCTTAAAGCTATATTTGTATAAGGGTACATAAAAACCAAACATACACCATAAAACACACACACACAGCTGCTTTTTCTCTGTAACGGTCATCTGTTTAACAAGTCTCCTTTGTGTAGATTTTATCAGAGGGGTTTTACATGCAGCTGCTTTGGTGTGTACTAAGTGTGTGTGTGCTGGCAGAATGAAGAATTACAGCTGGAACAAAACTCCAGTTGACCGCAACCGAACGCACACAATCACGCATGCCTTCCTCCTTTTGGTGACTAACTGTCTACTGTAGAATCACACATGAGGCTGTTTGTGCTCTGCTCTGTGTGTATAACACTTCAGTAAAGAAGACTTCTTCTCTCCCTTTGCCTCTTATGTAAAGCTACATTTTGTTCTCCAGCTTGAAAGCCTCCTAAAGGGAATTTTAATTACATCCTAAAGCACTGTTGCTAGGTACAAAATCACAGCTTCGATGGTGTTAAATTCTTTCACGTTGCCCTTTAACATAGAAGAACAATTAAGTATTTAGCAGGAGTCACAGACTTACAAAAGGGTGTTAAAGAGTAGGGCACTATAGAAGAAGAGGACCAGAACAAAAGAAAACTTCGATGAGCTCATGGTGCACTTAAATACTACCCAGAAATCAGAGTCTCCAGGTTCTAAGTCAGGATAGTCAAAAGAACACACAACAAAGTGGAAGTTTTGTCTTGAGTATAAAATCCAACATGGCTGCCTGGTATATACAACTTTAAAGTAACAAAAATGCCATTGGTGTGCATCTTGGTGGTGCCATATTTTCTTGCTTTTTTCTGACAAAATACCTTCCTAGAACATCAGTATTAGGGTTAATTTAAAAATTTATTGCTACAAAAATGGCATAGCGACAGTCATTAGAATTATTACTGACAGTTTAGGAGTAATTTTATGGTTATAAGTAATAGCAGTGTTCATTTCAGCATTAGCAGTGTTTGGAGAAGGTATCTGCAGCTGATGTTGCAAACATAGATGCATAGATGCACCTATTAGAGACACTTTAATTGTGTTATATACTGTCCTTCCATGACTTTTTACCAGAGATTGCATTTGAAGAGATCAAGGATTTTCATTTTTCCCTCCTTTCTCAGCTTTGTACTACTTTTTTAAATCCAGCAGTTTCAGTGTTTGGCCTTTATTACCAGTCATTCACACAGTTAAGAACTTTGTGGTGCATTTAGTAGCTAAAGAGCCATATATTTTCCTGAGTCTGCACAATAATGTTAAGGGCTCCTTAATAAAAGCATTGGTGTACGCTGTTGGGAATTTGTCTTGGTGGTTACACAATGCTGCATGAAATAAAGATGTACGACAACACATTTTTTGGATTATGTCTGCCCTGTGTAGAATGGCTGTAGATAAATAATACTGTTTAAAAAATATATTTTGGTCTAAAGTATAATGAAAGACTCTAATTGAAAGATAAACAAGGGGATTATAGGGAAGAAACTGGATTTAAACAAATAAATGAAAGAAAAGAGATTACAAAGGGGTATTCTTAGGATATTCATTTCTGACTAACACACAAAATAAACAATTATAGATGCATGAATTGGAGCATGGTGGAGCCCAGGCAGGGGTAGCTTGGGTAAAATAGGAATGGGAAGAACAGGGCCGGCATTGTGGGACTCAGCTGCACACTGGCAAGAATTCAAACAAACACACAGAGAGGCTGGCATACTTGCACACAGTTATACCCAGGCCCCCAGGCAAATTTATAGAGAAACACCAAATGTAGAGATGTTTTTTAGAAATAGCAATGACATGTAAAAAAAGAAAAATGCAAAGTTCTCTAGATGCAATTTGGATTCATCTGAGTATTTAAGTGTCTGATATTTCTACGGTCTTGTCATAGTGTATCGCAGAAACACTTGAGTTACTATTCAAACTCACCTTTACACTGCAAAGAATTTACCCAGTCAGATTATGTGGGGGGGCGTGTGGGTCTGTTATAACTGATACTGATTGAAAACTCATCTCACAGACTGTGGATAATTAATTAGTAATACCTACACTGAGTTAGAGCATTGATCATTCCAATCTCTGTTCAGTCATGTAGCAGACATTTTTTATCTAAGGCAGCTTACAAGACGGGAACAGCATTCAAGTTTCAGTCGGTATAAATGTTTTCATTTTATTGAAATTAATTGAACTCAAGTCCTTTTAGGACCCAATGGGTGACTTATTCAGCACAATCATTTTCTTCTAATTAATTCCTTTGTTTAGCTTCCAGTGGGAGTCAATCAATCAAATCTAGTACAGATTTTCAGATGAGATATTGCTCTCTGAGGAGCCTCTTTGGGGTAGGGGGTCTCCAACTGAGTCTGGTACAGATGGCTGTCCAGTAAAATATTTTATCAAGGCATCCCTTACACCACAATACACCACAGCATTCAAACCTGGATGCTTTTTGGAGGATCCTGAAGAGGTCTTGTAGGATGTATCAGGAAAAAATAGTGATAGAAGCTTGGCTATTTGAAGCTTGCACATAATTTCCATGAGGAGGTCATTGGGGTTAGTATGGTGGTGGCAGCATATCTGAGTCCGAGGATCTGATGATGCAATGCAATGATGCAATTGGCAAATATTTGCAGACTGGCTTGTAGCGCTGCAATTAAGTTATTGTAATGCTCTTGGTGGCAAGGCCTAAAAGTCAGTTGGTGATGTGCTCCCCATGGTATATGGCAGCAACCTGGAGAGATGGCCACCCACCTCCAAACTGCAGATAGGCCGATTGCTGTGAGAACAAAGGAAGTCATGAATTTGTCAAGCTTTAGTAGGATTTATAATACTATTTCACCGTGATTTATTAAAAAAACAACTTCAGGCTTCTGTGGAGTTTGGCATGCACAGAGTGCTTTGCCATCTTTAACCTATTACGCAGGATGTCAGACTCAGTGATATGTAGCACTCTGTTAAAAAAACAACCTCCTCCTGGATCCTTTCATGTTGATGATAAGCAATGAAAACACTGATGATATTTTCTCACCCACAGTAGGCTGGAAACGGGTGGTGGAGGCGAATCAACCTCCCAGTATTACAGAGGTGATGTCAATGGCGGAAGCACTGTGGCAGGATAGGAAAGAACCAGAGGAACCCTATTGTTAAGTACAAAGAAGTTATCAGCATCACGTCTGACTTTAAAGTCAAATGAGGTTTCCCAAATTTGCCGTGGCCCAGTGGTCCTCTAACAGTTTAGTGTCCTGGAAAGTGTGTGGTGGTTTTAATCTGCTGCGGAGGGGTTTAACTGATGCGATGTGATGAAATGAGGTGCTTTTCAGTGCCGTGTTCCTTGAGAAAATGAACTCATTATGTGTTCTACTGTGAACAGCTTGATTCCCGCATTTGGTAATAACTTTAAGTAATTCACTACTTATTTCAGTCACATGTGAAAGTCATTCTCCAAAGAAAGAAAGAAAACGTCCTTTTCAGTTTAATGTTTTGTTTGTAACCAAATTACGGGACGTGTATGGCATATGAAGATACCATTTAGGCTGCTCACTTCTGCCCTAGTATTTATGTTACACAATGTTTAATTGCCCCCTTTTAGAAACATGTGACGTATTGTTCATGGTTTGCTTCCTCACTGGTTAGACTTCTTTTGTTTAACCAAATGCAGTTTAAAATAGAATCAAAGCCGCTGTGATGTGATTTGTGGCTATATTGACTCGTGTGTGCTTGGCTGACCATGGTTTGAACTGTTCAGCTTGTTATTTGACTGTTGCAATTTTGAGTGCCAAAGACAAAGATTGGACAAAGATTACATCAGAATGAGAGCTGTACAGCAGACATGAAGCGGTTGACTTCAGTTTCACTCTTTGACTTTGACAAACTTTTAATGAACAGCTGCCCTTGGGGAAACACAATCAGACTTTCATGAGATCAATTTATGTATGAAATATCAGGCCCCTTCTGAGTCTTTTGGGGTTTGTTAGATTAAAAAAAAACCTCCATCATGAAGATTGGAACATATAGAAAGTAAATCCCCCTGATTATATCGAACAACTACTCCTTTTTACAGAACACATATGTCTAATCCATTTTTGAGTTTTTGTTTTAAATAGTGTAGAATGAGTGATCGTAATGTCGGTGTGCCATAATGACAACTTATATTTAAAAATACACCAATCATTTAGTCATCAATCATCAGTCTGTTGTGGAGAGTGTGTTATCTTCTGCCATCATCTGCTGGGGTAGCAGCATCAGAGCCAGGGACTTAAAAAAGCTTAACAAGCTGATAAAGAAGGCTGGCTCTGTTCTGGGATTCCTCTGGAACCTCTGGACATCATTGTGCAAAGAAGGATTCTTCATAAAATGAAGAACCCTGAGCATCCTCTTCATCAGACTGTTGTACAACAACAGAGTGTCTTCAGTCAGAGGCTTCTTCAGATCTGCTGTAAGACAGACCGCTGCAGGAGATCCTTCTTGCCCACAGCCATCAGCATCTACAACAGCTCTTTGAAGAAACCTGCCAACAACTTTTAATTTCCATTTGGGATTAACAAAGTATTTTTAAACAGAATTATACTAAACTTAAGTTTGACAGTTTTTCCTTGATTGGTTCTCATCAGTGAGCAGCAAATAAGGAAAAATCTGAATTCTTTACCTGTTAAATAAATACATCAAAACTAATAATTCCTGCATTTTTCAACCTATAATCACATCAAACATTTGATGCTTTATTTTGTTAAGTAAAACTTTTTGGAACATATGCAAGTTTGAATTCCTTCATTTTCTGCTGGATTCAAAACTCTAACCTTTATCAAAGAACATGACAGATGTGTTTTCCTCTTTTATGTTTTGTAGTCAGAATCAGAATCAGTCAGAAATCAGGATCGGCCAGGAAAAAACGTAATCAGTGCATCTATACACATATTTTTTCATTGTCAGTTTGAGAAAACAAGAAAATGTAAGGTAACCACCTCGTCGATTCAACTGTTTTTTGTTAGAGTAATGTAAGATTTGGGCAAAAGTTTAAATGTATAAAGTGCACTGATAAATCATCAGTGGTTATAGACTGTCTTGTATTTTTGATTGTAATAGTTTTAGAGACAAATTATTAAGGGGGATTATTTTGCCAGAAAGATAGTGTTATCTTTAATCAAAGTAAGATAAGCTACATTACTTTGCTTTCATTTAAGATTTTTGTATTTTCTCAGCTAATTTCCTCTCCTTCCACCTTTCCTCAGGTGGCGAAGGATGTCTCCATTCGAATCCACATCCAGCTGGACAGCGTGGAGAAGAAGAGGAGTCGCCTGGAGCAGGAGAACGAAGAGCTCAGAGTCCGGCTGCAAGACCTGGAGGTCGCCAAACAAGTCCTGCAGCAGGAGCTGGACAAGGTAAGATTGAAAAGTTTCAGCTGGTCCAGATCAATAACTGCTTTTTTGTTGTACACAAAAAACACTTTCCCCTTTCTTTTAGCCCTGCCCATCCATTTAGTCCATGTACGTTAGGCTATGTGATGCTCTACTGTGTGTTTTGATAAAGAACAGATTGTTTTAGTGCCGCAGAGCTATTTATAGGATATTTCATTTTAAGATGCATTATATGGCTACAGTTCAGTGTCTATTTGAGATCGGATCTAAACATTTTATTTAAACACACAGTGCTCAGGAGGATCCTGATTTAGCTGCCCATTCACTTAGGTCTCTGAAAATTATGTTTGTTGTGCCTATTTTGTCTCAGAGCCCCAGGGGATTCTGTCTCTGATCTCATCTCATGTTCATTTCTGGCTCCTCCAGCGCTTGGGGGAATGTTTTACCAAACCACGTGTGTCCAGGAAAACACTGCAGTAAAAACCAAAGGGGAAATTGATGTCAAGGGAAACAACAGTAAAGATAACCAAAACTCGACTGATTTATGTTCTGCCTGCTAGGTTATCATTTGGAAGAAGCTTAGTTAGACTTTTTACTTTTGGTTTTGATCTCTCTAATATTTAGGAACTGAAGAAAATTTGTCATTATGTTCCTCTTTACTTTCTTCTATTCTACTCGTTATCCCTTTCCCACAGCTTTTAATGGCCTGATGGCCCTGGCTGAGGCCCCTGATGTGGGTCAAAATTGGACGGATGGTTGGGTTTCTGGCAGCTGATCTGGGTTTGTCTGCTTTTGTCGGGGTGAACTGTGTGTTCCCACAGTACTTTCATAAGTTTTCATCTTGTGTTTGGCTGTTGGGCAGCTGAGAGGGATGCTTAGTGTTTTGTTATTTTATCCTTTGCCTTATTATTTTCTAAGTGGTCGTTTTGCTTCATAAAATTTGTGCTTTGCTTTGAACCGTGTAAAATTCAATTAGTGTTTCAGAGTAGTTTTCAGTGCTGCTTTCAGTGCACCTCTCTCAGGAGAGCTGGCAACATTTAAGCCATATTATTAGAGCAAAGCAAGTACAGCGGGTAACATGACAAAGACAACTGCAGCAGCCAATACAGTCTCTGTTTGATTGTGAGTGTCATTGAAACGGGTTAAAAGCACTGAGGTTATTAGTGAAAACGTGTTAGATGTGCACAGCATATAATACAGTGATGCAGGCTGTGTATGTATACTCAAATCTTTAACACAAGCAATGCATTATTGCTAGTGTTTGTGTTAGAATAGTGTAATTTTGAGCTTTTTCTTACATAATAATCACATTTCACATCATCAACATACTCCTCATCCAAACCTATCCTTACATATTAATGGCTTCTTCAAATTCCTTTGTAGCACCCCTAAGACAAATGCTTTGAAGTACAACTACAAAGCCTCCCCAGGCTGAACTACATGTGCTCTAGTTATTTCCGGCTGTCGTGTCTTTTTGTTGACTAACTAAATGACTGATTTGGTGAGGTGTTTTCTGGCTCTTAACTCACAGTGTGTGACTGTTTCATTCCACATAGTTTTTAGTCTGTTGAGCAAACCTGTGAAATCCCTTTCAAGAATGAAGTTCTTACCCTCCTTACTCTGGTAATGATGATTCAGAATTCGTGTTCATGCTCATCTGTCTTTCACATTTGGATACACAGTTCAGCTGCCATACCGAATTATTCAACTTTTCCATATTTTATCATCTTAAACCTCAAACTTCAATTTATTTCATTGGGCTTTTATGTGGTAGAGCAACACAAAGTAGTGCATAACTGTGAAGTGGAAGAAAAACTGTACATTGTTTCAAACTATTTAGTTTTTTTGTACAGATTTCTTAAAAGTGTGTTGTGCATTTGTTCTGAGCCTCTTTGGTTGATAAATTGTAAAACCAGTCTTTTGGGGTACGTCCCTATCAGCTTTGCACATTTAGAAGTTTGTGAAATTTTTGATCATTCTATTGTAAATGTTTGGGGTTGTTGATCTCTGGAAGGCACACCTCCGCCTCAGTCTCAAGCCTTGAACAGATTTTCTTCCTATGGACTCTGACCAGTGTCCCTGTCACTGGTAAGGAAAAGTTTCTCTGGATCATGATGCTGCCACTATGTTTTACCATGGGGTTGATCTGATCTGAGGCATGGTGTTACAGTAGGTATCTTCTTCCACGTTTGCCATGACCCAAAACTGCAAACAGGACTTTTCATGGCTTTTTTTAACAAAGCTTTCTTCTTGCCACTCTTCCGTATCGGCCAGATTTGTGGAGTACATCTCTGCAGCTCCTCCAGAGGTACCATGGGCCCATTGGCCCACTCTAATTAATGCTCTTCTCAGCATTCTCAGATTAAACGAAATGTGCAAATGAGTGAGTTGATTTAAAAAAACAAATCTACTAAACGTGCGTGTATATTTGTGCATGTTTACACGTTTCCTACAGTTTCCATGTTCAGATAATTAATGGAACAGTTCTCTGTGAAATGATTAAAAAGCAAAAAAACAAAAATGTAAAGCTTTAGATATTGTTTTATAACCTAGCCCTGCTTTAACTTTCTCCCTGAAACTGTGTGCTGTGTTCCTTGGTTTTCATGGTGCTATTTGTTCACTAATGTTCTGCAACAAATCTCTGAGATATTCACACAACAGCTGGATTTAGACTAATATATCTCAATAGGTGACTTCTGAAAGTCATGGGTTGCACTGAAATTTAACTAGGGGTATCAGAGTAAAAGGGGTTGAATACCAATGCATGCCCCATGTTTTACATTTTTTATTAGCAAAACAAAACTATACAGTTATGCACTGCTTTGTGCTGGTCTGTGTTTAAAAAACCAATAAAGTTTAAGGTGTGGTTGTAATGAGACAAAAGGTCAAAAAGTTCAAAGGGTGTGAATACTTTTACAGCACCTGTAACAAGACTGAGATAGAACCTACAAAACCCTAACTAGAAATTAAAGAGGGTTCACAAAGCTATGTTTTGGAAATAAGGAGAGATGCAGGACATGCATAAATAAACAGTGAGATGTATACATTTAGACAATGGAGGTCTTAAACATTTGAGTTGTAAGTCTGGTTGTTGAATTATTGACTATGTTGCATTTCAAGCCCGGGGTCTGCATTGATATCGATATTCTTTAAGAAGCAGTGCTATGCAGTGCACCTTGGTGCTACTGGTGCAGGCTGCCAGTATTATACTGGAAAGTGGAGAGACTGTAAAAAAGGGTTGTCTGCAGAACTAGGACTTTTGAAGAATTAGCTCCAAAAAGGAGTCCACATAAAGTGGACTCCTTAGCCAAGTTCCTCACCCTGTATTGTGATGTGAACAGATTCAGCTGAATGTATTATGTGGAGCTCTTTAGATTCATGAGGAGTTGAGCTGCATATCACTGTGATGCAAACATGATTTCAAACTTTATGGTGGTCTATAAAATGTCATGTTTATTTCAACATTATGGTCCAAAATGTGTCAGACTGAAAATATCCTCCCTCCCTCCCTCCGTTCCCTTTAAATTCCTCCTGTGTCCCTCTCCTCTTTCAGCCTGACCTTAGCTTCCCCACCTCCATCATACCGGGGCTGTCACTCACTTATTCCCTTTCTCTCCCTCATTTTCTCATCGGCTGTCATCCGCCCTTCTGTTCCAAAACCATTGATCTACTCCTACTATGGGTGACCTTTTCAGGTGGCAAGGTTGGGTTTGATGATGGGATGGATGCGCTTCAGTTACAGAGGAATGGAAGTAGGAAGGTAACGAGTTGTTCTGAAGATGGTTAATGGAAAATAGATGATAGGACCTAACAGAGGCACCTTTGTCATAGGGTTTTTGTCCCATAATTATGAAGAAGCTCGGTGGATACATAGAAAATCAAGGTGATAAAGAAGGTAAAACGGAAATTATGTTAAAAGGAAAGTTAAGGAGCGTCAGAATGTTATGTTATCATTCCAAGCTTGCCTCTGGTCTGTTTCAAGGCAGGTTCTGTTTATTAGTAAAGCCATTACTCCTCCGTCATTTTGTTGTGCTTATGTTGGCTCCTGTGTGAATTATAAACACATACACACAAAAGTAATATTTTCCATAGAGTTTGCTGGTGTGTTTCAGTTTCCGTCAACATGGCTAACAGCAGAATAAGCTGAATCTTTGCTGATAAGGTGATTTTTAAATGACCACTCTGACACGATTGAATGGATTGATTTGAATTGGATCTGTCTTTTGGTTTGTGTGTAGAACGCTGACATGTCCTTTGGTGTGAACTGATGCTACCGAAATAAGTTAAACTGAACTGAATGGAGGGATAAAAACAGAACGAACCAGCAGAGACTGGATGAACCAGAGGGGAATACATTCTGAGGAGACGTGATCAGTGGAACAAAAGATAGATGGGAGACTAATTAGCAGAGTGAGAAACCAGAGACCAGGAAGCTGATGGAATGAATGGCTGAACAGAAACAAAACAAACAGAGAGGTGAAAGTACAAAAACAGAACAATCACAAAACAGATAACTCGTCACAAAGATGACGATAACACGAAAACAACAGGAGACAAAGAAACCCTGAAGCAAGAGTGACAGAAAATATGAATTAAGAAAAGACCAGATTAACCAAAATAAAACAGGAAACTACGAACAAATATAAACTGAATATACAGAACACAAATACAAAAACACCAAGTCCTAATCATGACTTCCAGTGACTGGTCGGTCATAATTTCCAAAAAACTCAGATTGTCTCCTGGTCAGTAAATGCACCATGCCAAAGTGCCACCAAGTCACGCTAACCATAACACTCTTAGGTGTGGATGTTTCCACTGAGGGGAGAAGACTCAAACTTAACTACTTTCAGTACCAGTGAGGTTTTTAAAAATTATTTTATAGCTACACATTAAAGGTGTAAGGAGTTATTTTATAAGGAAACTGTTTTCTACTGAGGCAGGATGGAAGTTCAGCCTGTTATTTAAAGAGACAACAAGACAGAAAACAGGCAGGCTGGACAACAAAGCTGCTCTGTTTTATCATTCCTGTGCTGGAACATTCTGGATTTGGAAATGTTAGCAGTTTTCTGGAAATCTCAGTTATGGTAGAGATCTACATTCTTTGACGAATGTACTTGGTGACTGATGTTTGCAGTTTGTAATGCTAACCATTTTGCTCTAAAGACAGTTTAAAATGCCAACTTCCTAATAATTTTTTCTTCATTTAAATTATTAAATCCATTTTGTAGTGATTCCTTACCTCTGCTACAGATATAAATAATTAATGACTGCCACAGACAGAAAGGCTAGAAGAATAATTTTTAAAAAGCTATTAATTACAGTTCTTAAAACACAAAGAGAGTTGGCAGAAATTATTGTCAGGATGTCAGAGCTTCATAAAATGGATGGCAGAACAGCAGCCAGGATACCTAAGAAATTATACAAAAGAAAATAAAGGAGGATAGAGAGACAAAGAAATAAATAATGGGTTAAAAGACTAAAAGAAAAATGCTAATGCTGGGACTGCACCATGTAGGGGGTTTATGAGGAGGAAGGCTGGCAGAGCATCAGATATCAGCCCAAATTGGGAGGAAAATACCTTAATGACTGTGGGGTGAAAATAAAAATGCAGCAGTTCCCTATTTTGAGTTCTTTTCTTCCCACCCCCCTCTTCCCCTATCTTCAGCTGTTCCTTTTTTCGCTGTTTCTCTCAGTGGTAGACGTGGACTCTCTCAACCTCAGTGTAGATTTCTGAAGCTAATATTTCTCCTGGAGGTCGTTCTGTATTTGAGTGTCTGAACATGGTGATGAAGAATGAATCAGCTCAGGGTGGCAAGCTCTTTCTATCAGCTAAAGCCCACACATATACAATAAAACGCTTGTTCATGTTGCACAAGATCCGCCCCATCCTGCTGCTATGAGGGCCATAATTCAATGCTGTTTGATTGGAACAGCACATTAGCTTTATGGCCAAAACTACTGTGATATTAACGCGCACTGTCCTTGGAAAGAAACAAATCAAACTTAGAATTGCTGCTGCTTAGAGGGTTTAATGCCAACTGTTACACCTGGAGACAGCACCGCAGGAGTGAACTATTTGAGACATGACTTTTATTCTTTTGTTCCTTTCTGTTGATTGCTTTTTGAAATGCCTCCTTGCTTCTCTTAAGTCCTGGCAAAATGCTAAAGGAAACCGTTCCCTGCTGTTCCGGACTTTCAGGAAGTGCTGCCTTTTGTTTGCAGGGAGCTGAGGGATGTAGGGGAGGGGGGGCTGGAGACTTTGTACTGTGTTTTTGTGGTTGTGTCTCATGTGTGTGTTGCTGTCCTTCATTATACGGGAAAAATACATACTGTGAAAAGTTAAAGGTGAACGTTTTCTGAGTTTCCAACCTCATTAACCTACAAGGTACAAGGACATTATTTGGGTTTTATTAGTAATTCAGCTAGCAGCCCCCTTTAAGACAGCATTTTATACTTTTTTTTTTCTTCTTTGCTTCAGTGAGTTACACTCGACAGTAATTTTTAGGTACATGTGTTAAGAAACAGAAAAACTTAATGCGTTCATTTGGGCTGAATGAAGAAAAAAACCTAAAGAAAAAAAGGCTAAAGTGAAGAGATTATCTACCTCCAGGAGACAATGTGCTCATTGAAATTTAGTCATGAACTAGTTTTCTGTTTAAAAAACTATTGAAATGTTTCATCATGCTGTTCCAGGGGGTTAGCCTTCATTTAATGTGAAGCTTGACAGAATGTAGGCATTTTTCCAGTCCAGTCACATATCGCATAAAGTAGCACTGTCCTTCCCAGGGCCACTGTGAGCTGTCAGTCAGTTGTGTATAATGACTTTAAAATGTTTACCTCCCTAAAGATTAAAAAAACAAGTTGGCTTCTTCAGAAGCAAAACATCACCCATAACTTGAGTTAAGGTAAGAATGTTTAAAAACAAGCTTCAACATACGACTACAAGGGTTGGCATGTGTGTCTGTAAAATAAACAGCCTACTGCAGGCTCTCTACAGAGGCAAAAAGACTAGCTCATCGACGAGCTAATCTTAGCTTGTTAGGAGAAAGACATTTATGTGTGACTGTCTAAACTGTGTCTACAAGCCAAATCTGAAGTGATGGGGTCTCCCTTTAATTGTTCTTTTTGTGAGGATCAAATATGTGGTATTGGAAACTAGACAGTATGGGATCCAACTGGGTGCCCTGGATCTTCTGCAAGTCCCCAACAAAGACTAATAAACCATTATCACAGTGATGAACCGCCACAGTACTGTGTGTGTTTTTTAATTGACTTCCCTCTGAGCGTACCTCTCTATACTTACTCCAAAGCACCAAACATGTCACGGAGGCCCATCTGACACCATTGGAAGGAAATAAAAGCAGTGTTTACTACAGAGACACAAGTTCGGTTAAAATGGGTCAGAGCATTAAAGTGGTCTGAGTTTAAACTTGGCTTAATCTGGGTCACATTGATTGATTAGAGTGTGGATAGTCTTAGAAGAGGGACATCAGGGACATTAAACCCAAATGTGCTTGTTAGAGGAGGGAGTCACTGTTTTAAAGCTGGAAGGAAAGAAAGTGAAAAGCCTAAGACTGGAATGATGACGACTATCTCAATCACAAGGTGTGTGAACAACCTGAATATGACTGAGACAGAAGGGATGACATACAGACGGAGGAAAACAAAATAGGCTAAACTTATAAATTGCGGATGACCGATAGGACTGAAAATAAGAGAGGAGTAGAACAGCAAGATGTTAAAGATATAGCTAACATGAGAGAAACAAGAAGAAAAAAAGATAAAAGGAGCAAATTCTTCAAAAGAAAATGAGGAAAGTCAGGGGAAGACTAGGGGAATGATGCCAGAAGGGTTTCTGGGTCGATCCGAGCTTCACTGGTACCACTGGGACAGATAGCAGTTGCATGTGCACACAAACACACATATGTCTAAAAAGAGAGAGACTTGCACTGTTCCTTTGCCGAATACTGTAATGCAGATCAGCAGAAAGTCAGTTGGGAATGCAGAGAGACACATAAAGAATCAGAGCAGTACAAGGACAAACTAAAGAGCAATTTATCATTTCTGCTCCCTTTATATCAAACAAGGCACACCAATATTTACTGAATGCTGCATGCTGCCATCTGACTGGAAGATGAAAGGAATTTGCACATTTTATCAATCTGGGAAATTTCAGGTTTGGCAAAGAGGTTTGGGCACGGTAATCTACTGTGTGCCATATCTAAGGTGCAGCTGGAGCTTTAACAATCTACCCATGTTATTGCCAGAGGGGGGAAAACACTGCTGAAGTGATCCGAGATGGTGGGCCTTCATAAAAGAGAGAAACAAAGAAATACTCCAGGTAATTCAAAGGCCAGGTCCACAGGAAGCAAAGCAAAAAAACAAACTGACTGACAGACACAGCAATATTGAACCAACAGATGATCTGGTACTGGAATTATAAACTAAGAAAATAAAGGACTAAATGCAAAGTAGGTATACTGATTAACAAATTAGGATTTATAGTGAAGGCTGGGCCAGAAGACAAACAGACTGAAGTGACTAAAGACAGGTTACCTGAAAGAGAAGCTGATTAAAGAAAATAATTAAATAGAAACATAACCAAATAACCACAAATAAAAAATAAATCCACCCATTTTCTATACCCGCTTCTTATGTACAGGGTCGCAGGGGAGCTGGTGCCTATCTCCATCGTTTCATCGCAGGGCAACACCGAGACACACAGGACAAACAACCATACATACCCCCATTCACACCTCAGGGAATTTAGAGAGACCATTTAACCTAACAGCCATGTTTTTGGAATGTGGAAGGAAGCTTGATTACCCAGAGAGAACCTACGCATGCACAGGGAGAACATGCAAACTCCGTACATAAAGACCTCTGGATGGGAGTCGAATCCAGGACCTTTGTGCTACAAGGCAATGGTGCTACCAACTGCACCACCATGCAGCCAATCGCAGTCATGCAGCCATGCTCAGGATTTTACGGTTCTTCTATACAAAACTTCATATTTTCTTCTTAATAATAGTAGTAATGATTTATTTTCATTTCATCATTACATTTTGAAATAAAAAAAGCTTTATTTTTCTCATCAGTTAGTTACTATGGATGGCTATCTTCCTTTACTTACATCTCTTTTAACATCCTCTTTCAGTTCAGAGACAAAGATACCCACGGTCGCTTCTGCATCCTCTCAGGATTCCTGGGCAGTCTAATCAATTTGTGACATGTTTTTCTATAATCTCCCACAGAACTATTAGCAGCATTTAGCTTTCCTAAACTAAAACCATGTCTACCTGCCTATCATTTTTGGTGATAGTCTGCTCCTAGTGCATCATCTTTAATGGCCCCACGGGGGGCGCAGGGGTAATTTCATGCCTCAGTAGCTGTAACGTGAGCCTGCCTGAGAAAACTGGTCGAATCACTGATGGAGGCACTGAGCATTGACTGGGTCGCAATAACAGTGAGAACACACAAGAGAGAAAGACAAGATGAGAGGGCCAGAGGGCACAAAGAAGAAGAATGGAGGGAGGATGGATGCTCGGATGTGTCGACACCTTTCAGTGATAGGAACCCTGCAGGGACATCAGATGTAGGGGAACACCACAAGCAGCTTATCTTTATTATCCATATCTGCTGCTTATATTAGATTTACATACATAAATCGCCTGCATGAGCTGTTCAGTGTTTGTTCATTCCAAACCATATTTCACCCCCAAAAGCTCTACCATCATTTAATGAAAGAAAAGATCAGTTTTGGCTTATCCATGTCGGTAAATTATGTTATTTAAAACATGTTTTTTTTCAGACGTGTTAGGTTGACTACAGATGTGTGGGAAGAGGTACAGGCCTTCTCTTCTGCTAAGCTGAAAAGAGAGATGTGCTTAAAGCATCAAAACACATTATTTTCTTGACAGTGTCCCTGACTGGCTTGAGTGCCATTAAAAGCAGCTATAAAACATCCAGTAAGTGTTCACCTTTGTCTGCAGTACACTTTGTGCGAATGCCAATGCATTCCCAGAAAATGAGTTTTAGCAAGCTGCTCCTTCACCTTTTGACAAGCATAAACGTAATTTCTTTAGAATGTTACCTTGATTGTACTTTCAACCACCATTACCCATAGGTTCTTCTTAAAAGAAGATTTGTTAAGCCAAGAAGCTTTCCCAACTTGGAAGAGAGGGTCAGTGTCACAGTAACTACAGATGAACAGTTTTGGTATTTGTGGTGTCAAAAAGTCGGCTTAACAAGCCTGAATGCAACGCCAGAACAAATGTTAGTAAATGTCAGGTTTCATTTTCTCTGTAGCTGCTGGGTTTTTAACCAACCTGAAAGACACGGTCACAGGCAACAAGTTTAATTTCAATTTGTTTTTGGGGATTTTGTTTGACAGACCAACACGAAGTACCACACAATTATGAATTGAAAGGGAAATTATAGTTTCTAGTACTTTTTACAAATAAAAGTCTGAAGAGTCAGTCAGTCATTTTCTACCGCTTATTCCATAGTTGGTCGCGGGGGAGCTGGTGCCTATCTCCAGAAGTCTATGGGCGAGGGGCGGGGTACACCCTGGACAGGTCGCCAGTCCATCGCAGGGCAACACACAAACAACCATGCACAAACTCATTCATACACCTAAGGGCAATTTGGTGAGACCAATCAAACTAACAGGCATGTCTTTGGACTGTGGGAGGAAGCCGGAGTACCCGGTGAGAACCCACGCATGCATGGGGAGAACATGCAAACTCCATGCAGAAAGACCCCCGGCTGGGAATTGAACCCAGGACCTTCTTGCTGCAAGGCAACAGTGCTACCAACAGTGCCACCATGCAGCCCCAAGTCTGAAGAGTGACTATGTATTTTGTATGTATGTATTTAGCCCCCTTTACCCTGAGACCTCTAAACAAAACTGCCTTCAGATGTCCCCTAAATATTAAACACCATCCATCTGTGTGTAATTAGATTTCAGTATCTAGCTGTTTCATAAAGCCCTCAGAGGTTTATCAGAGAACATTAGGAAAAAAACAGCATCATGAAGAAGAAAGAAATGCAACAGACACAACAAGGAGGAGGTTTGTAGAGTGCGAAGCAAAGTTAGGCTATAAAATAGCTTCCCAGGCTTTGAACATCCCAAATGTTACTGATCAGACCATCTTCTGAAAATGAAAAGGAGGACATAACTGCAAACATGCCGAGACATGGCCGTCCACCCAAACTGACAGGCATGAGACCAAATGAAACTTTTTGGCCAGCATGAAAATGCTGCATTGTGGAAAGTCAAAACTAAACATCATCATGAACACATCATCCCCAAGGTGAAGCAAGGTGGTGGTGGCATCACGCTGTGGGGTTCTTCAGCACAGACAGGGAAGCTGACCAGAGTCAGGTGTAGCTAAATACAGGGCAATCCAGGAAGGAAACCTTCTCAGAGGCTGCAAAATACTTGAGACTGGGGTGGAAATCCACGAGGACATTCTTATGTGGTTATATAACGTAAAAAGGTTCAAGTGGAATGAATACCGTCTGAAGAAGGGGATTTAGCATCAAGTCACCATAGAACCAGAGGGGTAAATAAAGTAGCGGTGAAATACTGGTGAGGGACAACATTATGTACAGGCAGGGAGAAAAATGAGCAGATGGAGGGGAAGGGGAGGGAGGATAACTGTCTCTTTCACCCTTTTAAAGGTTTAAAGGGCCTTTAAAAGCAAAATTGAGTGCTGATTATCTCACCTATGGGGAGAAACTGGGGCTAGCTTCAGTGTCTGTGGGGGATTGTTGCGGTTGGAGACAATCATTTGGTGGAATAATGATTGATCATTTATTATACAGACTTCATAGATTCAACCCAGAGCACTGAAGTTATGATATGTTCCCTCCCTTTCTTTGTGTACGAAACCTTAAATGTATGTGCTTGCCCTTTAAATGTGTTGAACGTTGCTGTAATTTTGAGCCACGCTGAGCCCATTAATTAAGCATGAGTTAAAGTGTTTTATGGTCACCAGTTTGTTATATGGGTGCTGTATGCAGGCTCTTCTTTATTTGTATATATAAGGGTGGAAATAAAGAATATCTTTTTTTAATGTACATTTATACACAATTGACTTTACAATGGAATATAATGTTGGATCAGTACAAGTATGCATGGTGTTGTTCTGGAACTCTGACTGTCAAGTGTTCATCAGAGAAACAGCCTGAGGGAAGAAACGGTCTTTGTGGGGGCTGGTTTTAGCAGACAGCGCTCTGTAGTGCCGACCTGAAGGTAAAAGCCTAAACAGTTTGTGTGCAGGGTGGTTGGGGTCTGCAGAGATTTTAGCAGCTCTTTTCCTGACCCTAGACCTGTATAAGTCCTGTATGGAGAGAAGATCAGCCCTTATAATCCACTCTGCAGTCCTGATTATTCGTTGCAGTCTGGACCTGTCCTGTTTTGTGGATGAGCCAAACCACACTGAGATGGACGAAGACAGGACAGACTGAATGATGGCAGTGTAGAAGATGACCAGCAGCTCCTGTGGAAGGTTGGACTTCTTGAGTTGCCTCAGGAAGTACAGTCTCTGCTGGGCCTTCTTCTGAACATTGTCTATGTGTGAAGACCATCTCAGGTTTTAAGAAATGGTGGTTGCTGGAACCAGAAGTGGTCCACAGCAGAGACAGTGTTGTTGAGGATGGTGAGGGAAGGATGTGCAGTTGGCGTTCTCCGAAAGTCCACCATCTCCATCCATCTCCACAGTCTTGAGTGGTTTAAGTTCCAGGTGGTTCTGACCACACCAGTTTACCAGCCGATCCACCTCCTGTCTGTATGCAGACTCATCACTGTCCTGGATCAGTCCAGTTACACTGGTGTCATCTGCAGACTTCATGAGTTTCACAGAATGGTCTACTGAGGTGCAGTCATTTGTGTAGAGGGAGAAGAGGTGTGGGGAAGGAACACAATGTAATAGTCACCTTTTATTGCCAATATATAAATGCTTCAAAACTGATCCAATTCTTGTATTATCCAATAATGTGACTAAAGTCACATGTCCTTGTAAGATGTCCCGCAGATACACCTAACGTTCAAATATGACAAAAGCCATAATGTCAGTAAACAAAAGTTTTTGTGAGTGTAAATAAATGCCGGTGCGTCACTGCGCTCTGATGATGCTGGTGACAATGTGCATCAAACATCCAGTCAACAGAGGACATAATGTTTCAGAAAACAGAACAATAATAAAATATAGATAAGAAAAAGAAAAACAGCAGCTAGACGTTTCAGCGCAGCAAGAATGCTGTGCTTCTTTTGTGGTTTCAGATCGTTGTATCTGTCTTCCAGTCGGTCACAAACAACACAGGTGGACATTTGTTTGCAAGACGTCTTTGCATGGCATAAACAAATATATTTGCGTAAAGGGAAAGTTTCGTCCTTCTTTCACTCTACTGGAGACCTAACAGAGATTTTGTGACCAATTTCTAATACATTTTTTGGTGATTCTAAGCTTCTGTAAGAACTATGAATAACAACAGAGCATAAACTGAATAATGAAATGCCCTAATGATAAAATGTTTGTACTGTAAAAGAAAACATTGTAGAGTTCTACAGTACTGTATGATAATTGATATGGCTAAATAAGGATATTTCTGTATTTAAAAAAAGTCTTATCAGCCTCATAACATATTTACTATTAATCAACCTAAAGGAAATTCTTTTTTTATCAAGGATGCTCAGACTCGTACATGTTACAGAAAGACATTTATATATTATAAATATATATTTATTACAAATCAAAATATTGATGCTTATTTTGGAAACTGTATAATTTCTGGATGAGTAACTAGTAATACCATGATTCATTTGATAATGATAAATTAATTAAAGAACTATAAAAAATACATTACCCTACCAGAGTGTTTTTTTATCTTTCAAACCTTTTACTTTGAGTTTTAGAAGAGAGGAAGATAAAACACACTAGATAATGTTTCTGACTGTAGCTGCATCCTCCTTCATCACATATATGTGCACTTTAATATTTTTAGAAGAAACAAGCCCAAGAATCCATTCGTTTCTCTTACTAAGTTCTGAACTAGCAGCAAAAGATGTATTATAAGGTTTGAGTCTGTCTCATGAGCTTCACCTATGAGATAAAAAGGTTACCTCAGCCCGTCTAACGTCAGGATGATCGCCTTCTGCAAAGATCAAGGAATCAAAGGTATGCATATGTGTTAACAAAAGTGACATTTCTAAGGGTCCATATCACTCCAGTTACCTCTGAGTATTGAAAACAGCTGATAGTTCTTCTCTCAGTAACAATTTCCACACCGAAGAGTGTTGTCAATCAGTGCCTGGTAGGGTTTAGGTACAGTGCATTCACTTGTCAGAAAAAGGATTGGATTTTTAGTTTCAGATGCGACTAATCACCTATTGCCCCTTTTCCACTGGCTGTAGATAGGCAGTGCGGCTCCGCTCCCTTCGGTTTTGCTCTACTCGGCACGGTACCTGTTGTGTGTCTGCTAACCTGCTGACGGCTGGAGTTATGGCGGCTGAAGCCCCGCCTCCAGCCGTCAGTGTAGTGCACTGTGCTGCTGTTAACTACTGTGTAACATTGTCACTTTAAAATAATCTGCGTGAAGCAATAAAAAAGATATGAATAAATAGAAAATAAATACGTAAATAAACAAAATACAAATAATTTTTGTATTATTATATATGCAAGAATGTATATGTTTTTTCATGTATAAAATATTCCACTGGGATAGTTATCTGGAACACAGCCCAGCCAGAACTTGGGTGTGGCAGGACAAGTGGAGAGGAGAGACGCTGCTGTCTGGACTGGTGAAGCTTCAATGTTTGCCTGAAGAAGCTACAATTTTGGGCTTTAGGAGGACGTTTTTGTCTCAGCCATGGCAATAATGACAAGGATTTTAAAGTGCAAAACCGCATACTTTTGACTACAGAGAAGTTAGTTTTAGGTTGGATATTTGATATTCGTGCTCTGCGAATTCACCAGGATCTTCCTCCCTTTGATCCAATAAAGGCAGTCTGATTACAGGCAGCTTCTCTCTGTCTGCTCCCTCCTCCTGCAGTCGCTGGTTTGCATACGGACAATAAATGTCTGAACCAAGCACGTTGTTTCATGGTGGTGTTGTTTTGTGTGTGTTGGGGGAAATGTTTGTACGTCTGAACAGCTGATTTTATGTGTGATCAGCTGATCTAGGATGTTATTAAATATAGAGCCACGTCTGTATGTAATTCAGAAAGCTGATGTGTCCTTTTATTTTCTTTCAGCCTTCAGGCATGGTTTATAATTTGTAAAAAGTAAAATTATATTTCGATTTCACCTGCTTTGGCTGTGGTCCTTAATATTGTTGTAGTCGCTAATTAGTGACCACTAAGTCCCTATAACAACGATTTATTTTAAGGCTTGGATGAGAGTAATAGTGGAGGCTGCAATTCATATTAATGAGTCAAACTTCATAGTTTTATCTTAGCATTAGCAAACACCTCTTCAGATTGCCTTTGGAACAACAGAATAAAGTAAAAAAATCAGTAAAATAAGGCATTGTCACCCACTCTTTATCAAACTGATCAGCAATCAGAAAAAGTTTACCAAAACAGAAACCTAATTACATTAAAATGTAATAAAACCAGTCTCGGATCTTTGTCAGTTCCTCCAGAGAAGGCTGCTTTGTCACTGCTGGTGTTTATTACTAATGGTTTAGAGGTTTCTTGCTAATAATGGCTGATGGATGTTAAGTTTATTGTTGATGCATGATAAAGATGAGCTCTGCTGGGTATTGAAGTCATGCTGTGGCAGCACTCAGCCCCGCATAAGCCGCAGTGAGGAGATTAACATGAGGCTGCAGGTGCAGGTTCTTTGTGAAACACACGTGTGTCTGTGTTTGTGTTTGTCTTTTCTTTTTGAAAGATCCTTTATATTCTGTGTCCCTTGTCTTTGTCCTCCCCCTTCCTTTGCTTTCTGTTCTCCTCCTTTCATTTCACTTTTATTTTACCTCCTCTTTTGTTTGCTACTCTGCCCTTTTCGCCCTCTCCTGCCTCCTTCCTCACCCTATCTTTCTCCTGGCTCCACGGCGAGGCAGGGTGACATCATCAGCATGCTGCCAGCTGTTGTTATTCTGTGGATATGGAGACGTGGAAAATGAGTAGCTGGCACCTCCCGCTGATGCTAGTCTGGCTGCACGGTGGTTGCCATGGTTACACTGCCTGCGTTGTGTGTTGCTCTGTGCAGACAGAGCAATGTGCTGCATACAGTTGTCCTTATTTCTTGCTGGAAATGTCACTGTAGTATCTTTAGAAATAAAGCTCATTAGCATTTGCAGCTCAGTAAAAAAACGTGGCCCTTATAACTAGATGAGGCATATGCATTTCCTCTGGGGGGACCTTTGAGAAGGTCGGCACAATGGAACAGCCTGATGTGAAGTTGCTGTTTCATTTGGAGGAAACGATTCTGTGAGGCTTTGCAAATAAACAAATAAAATAGAGATGATTCAATCATTGCCAGAGTTGGCTCTGATTAAAAATCAACAGGCCAAAACTGAAAAATGTTTTTTTTCCTACTTATTAGATTCATCCATAAATGCATCAATTAACAGCAAGCACTTTTGTAGACTTTTTTCAAATTAAAATAAGATAGAAGACATGCATAAATGGGATAGGCTTGTAATTTCTTCATTTTCTGAAGAATTCAAAACTACTATAACCATCATAACTATTATCAAATACCTTGTAGCTTATTTTTATTTTTTATGTACTGTATTCCTTTCAAAAACAAATAATTGGTGAAAATAAGCAGAATAAGCAGGTCAGAGACCTTAAAAAAACAACAGACATCAGTATTTTCACAGAAAAAAAAACTGATTGGTGCATCTCTAGAGAAAATGTCAGGTTTTATAGTTTTTTTTTTTCAAACTGTTCTGAAGGGTTGCAAATTTGAAAGACATCCCAAATCTTAACTGGGTAAATTGTGAAGAGAAATCAAACAGCAACAGTAACAAAAAAACAACGCATGAGAAGAAGAAATGCGCATGAAGAAAAAAGAAGAATGCAAACTTTTACAAAACCAGAAAATAAATTTTCGACTTATGTAACAAGAGAGGTTAATAAAAAGGGCAGAGAAGGACCAGGTATAATTTAAAATTCTTCTGCATCTTTCAGCTAACTCTAATCAGAGGATTGTTTGTATTGTTGCTAGAGTGATGGATTTGTTGCTGTGTGAGCTCATAGTGGAAATGATTGAATCTGAGGCACATCCATGATTTCCTCCAGTACAAATGCTGCATATGACGCACAATGTTAGGTGGTTTTTCAGCTAAAATCTCAATGTATTTACTTGTGCAGTAGGTGCATTTTGACATGGAGCATTTTATGTCCACTTTTATTTTAAAGACGACATACAATGCTGCTAGTAGAGATATATGACATGCTGTTCCTTGTAGGGGAGTCGTATCCAGTCACCCTGATCAGAAACAATTCCTGGTTTATTAATAGGGCAGAATGGTAAATGGATGGCCCGCACTTGTATAGCGCTTTATCTAGTCTGAGGAACCCAAAAGTGCTTTACACTACAATCAGTCATCCACCCATTCATACAAACAATTACACACATTTAGCTGTGGAGGAGAGAAATTAAAAAAGAAGATGTGAAAAAGAACAGAAGTGATAACTGTTTTCTTTAACTCCATGACCTAACCCTGCTGAAGGAAACGATAATTAGATCCTAGATGGGAGTTACCCTGATGCAGTTTCTCACAACGGATTCAATTTACTGGGTCAGTAAATTGCTATCTAAAGGTTCTGAAGTGCAGACCATACTATATTTCTCATAATATCAGACTGCTTTGAGCCTGTTTCCAGTTTCTTTGAAGTTTTACTTAAAACATTATAAATATTAAAATTACACCTGAGGTCATTTTTATTTTAAGTCTGAAATTTGAAATTTTTTTAGGTTTTTTAAAGTTGAGAGTGTCTTAATAAAAGTATGTTAAGGTATTTTTATTTATTTATTAAACACTATGCTAAAGTGTAATTGGTGTAGAAATGCCAGTTCAGGTTTGACAAGTACAAATATTGCTTGTCTAATTTCAAGATGGTCCTAGTGCCAAAAAACCTTTAAAAAAGCACCCTTTATGTGTTTTCTCTGGTAGAATAAAGTTTACACTGATCTCAAAAATTGTTTTTAAAGATTTTCTTATCAAAGTATAACTATCCAGTCCACTCATAGAAAAAAGCTAAAATAGCTCCTTATTTGAGCACCAATAGGACATTCTGAACCAGATTCAACATTGTAGCAGCTAACAGTTAGCCCCTCGCTGAGACTTCGGTCACTGATTCTTTTTGGTAGTACTCGAAGTGCCCAACTAGCAGTTTTTATTAGCTGACACAGTTAGCAAAACAGGGTAAAAACACAAGAACTACTTCCTTCCTTATTTAAAAACAAGACTGTCAAACATAGATCCAGAGTTTCAAAGGACACACATTCATATGTAAGAACCATAAGAATAGCTTACAATTATTTCACCAGACTTCACAGGCGATAAGAAATGTTGTGGTGCAAGATTTAGTGTAATTTAAAGTCCGCTTTGGATTTAGTTGCATTTCTGCTAAAAAATGTAGCAGAGCTATAGAAGCCTTCTTAGACACAGACTAAACAGGGAACCAAAGTTATTTACTTCTTTGACAAATTTTTAAACTCTATCTTGCTGAAATACTGGAGAAAGCAGAATGAACTGAAGCCATAGAGAGAAAATCATGTTCAGCTGGAGGTCTGGGAAGTGAAAATGACAAAATACAGAGGTGTGAAATTCTAATAATTATGTGGTGACTAAGAGGAAAAACCGTCAAAACTGAAGTAGCTGAGATATAAGAATGTTTTTGAAATATGGTGATTAAAGTATTTAAAATCATAGAGGATCTCAGGTAGAGGTTTGTTTGGTGTTAGGGAGCTGCCATTCTCAGTGGTGTGGATGACTCTGTAATCCTACAGTAAAGAAGATTTATGATTGTCCTTTTGTTCCAGAGGATATCAGTGGAACATTGTGGAGATCACATTTTCACCCGGAGAACATGACCACCTCGATAAAACACTCTGTGAGCATGTAAGGAGAAAGATACTGTTTAAAGTTGGATTTTTATACATTGCAAGTATTAATGGATGAGATGATGTTTGGTTCAAGGGCAGAGCACCTCAGTGGGCATATCCTAATTATATTATTGACCTTTTTTAAGGGCAAAGAGAGCATTCATTTCAAACCTGAAGTAATTTCTGTCTTACAGCTTCCCATTCCAAAAAATGTCTTGGGTATGTGAGTACTCATTTAGAGTTTTTACTGTGAAATTGCAGGATCAACTGTAGTAACTTATGTCTGTTGATCGTCCAGTGTCCAAAATACACATAATATATAGCATGGGACAGTGCCCATCTGCCAGTTCATACCCCCATTCGTACCCAATAATTGCTATTTTGTCTCTACCTATTTCCAGATCACACACGTAAAAAAAAATCCCCCTTAAACTGTTCAGAGTCTGTTTATTTCTCTTTGTTATTATGTTAATCCTTTATGAAGACAAATAGCCATAGGAGGGCTTAAATTCCACATATATTATATGTATTTGAACTGTATATTATTTTCTGTATTATATCCTATTTCCATGTATTGTGGTACTCATGGCTGTTTAACCTAGTTTACGCTTGTGGAATATGAGAGATTAGTAGCCTACCCCTAGGCTACTAAGGGGGGGGATAATATCTGGACTAATTTTAGCCTGGATAGATCTTTGAGGCAAAGAGGAAAAAGTAATGGGTTTGCTGTGTTGGCAAACAGAAGCATATTGGCTTTACTGACAACCTTTTGTTTATCTGGACTGGACTTCAAAAACATTTCATGGCTCATGAAGCTGTATAGTTTGCCATACCCGGTCTGCGGGTGATGGTAAAAATCAAATCCTTTGAAAGTGATTGATTTTCAAAGTGAGTTTACTGAGGGTTTGTCCTCACCCACTCAGTTTTTTTTTTTACTTAATGCCCTTAGTCCTCGGGGTAAAATGCAAGGGTAAAAGCACATATAAATCAGGGAATCCTGACACTGCTGCAGTGCACATAGCCCAACCATTACTGGTTAAATGACCTCCACCCAACCCTGTTACCGTTCATTCACTTGTACATCTGCAGCCGAGAAGCAGTTTCATTGTCTCGAAAAGATTTTTACTTTTATAAACTCTAGTGTGAAGATACTATTTAGCTGCGCATGTTTTAAAATGAAATAAGCAGAGCTTTAAGAAAACTGATGAGTCATCTACACTTTAATTATATGAAGCTGATATTAAGTGTCCCAGTGGCCTATTTTAAAAAAAAATAGGCTTTGGTAGCTCTCTTAAATAGACTTTCTCATAATTAGCACAAACATCCCTGACAGCAGCCGTACAAGCCTGAACCTACACCCTGTGAGATTACAATCAGAAGAAACACATTGCCCACAGCTGTTGGTTCTACACAACTGTATAGTTGACTTCATAAAACATTGAGGGGATATATATGTGGAACAATAACACTTTTCTAATTGTAACATCTAGGATACAGTAGAGGAAAATATTAATCAACAAACTAAAACAATCAATGGTAATCTGAAAGTGCAAACTTAATGAAGCTACATGTTAGCTGTGATGCATGTTTATTTAATTTAAATGCCTTTTTATGTGGAAATATAAGAAACAAAGTGGCAGTTCGTGGATATGAAGCCTTTGCTAATTCATACACCCAGTATGAATTAGCAAAGGGGCTGCTTGGCCTGAATTAAGGGCTGAATTAAGGGCTGCACGGTATTAGGAAAACACACGATATCTTATAAGATGTTGAATGTTGCAATTAGGATATGACTTGCAATAAAGAAACACACAGTTTACTTCACAGTCATCTCTTTTTACAAGCACATAGCCTGCACTACTGGAGGAGTGTAAAAAGAGGGGGGCTTACAGGGATGAAAGACTTTGCCTACAAAGTAAATAGTCAAAAATAAAGAAGCATGTTTAGATTCCAATGGGCAGTAAATGACCATTGAAATGAGTAGGCGAGCGATGCCCCTTCGTTGTTTGTTTGTGGACATGGAAGAAGAAATGGCACAGCGTTGGTATGCAGTAAGAGTATGAACTGACTAAGGAATGAATTGATCTGGTGCTGGATGTATTTTTTGAGCTGTGGCTTTACCTTATCGTCATCAATAATCATATTTGCACTTAATTACAAATGTGGAACAACTTGCGTTTACGATTTGACTTGAAAACCTTGTTTTAAGTGTCTAATACGACACAGTAACATATTTTCCAGGACGATGGCAACCCTAGTTGGTTTGAGAAAAATAAACTTTAGCTAGCTGTTTAGTAACATGCCAGTTAGCTTCAGGGTAAAAGCAGCTTTTATTCAGACAGAAAAAATGACTTGCATGTACTTTGTTAAGGCTCCAAAAACCAAGCAAAAGCATTCATTGGCAACCTTGGTAGTTGTTGTTAGATATTTAAAGCTAAATATTTCTCCAGCACTCAGAAGGAATTTAGCTTTATCACTTGCTTAACAATTCTGTTTAGAAGAATACGATAATATAGTCTGGACCTTTTCAAACTGGCAGTTTACAAAAAGCACATCATCTGCATTTTCTCCTGGATATTTGCTCTTGAAGCTTGAAAAATGACAGAAATAGTAAAGTCCCTATCTAAAATGCTGTGAAAGCAGGATGTCACGCAAAGAGTACATGTGGACTGTGATTTCTTTAGAACACATTCAGAATGACAGATGAGTTGATATCATTGTTGTATGCATCAAAAAAGCAATGGTTTTATAGGGCAATCGCAAAGTGAAACAAGGTCAGAAGAAAAGTGAATAAAGGAGAAACTAATATTAGAGTGCCTTGGCTCTTTGAGTTTCTTTGAATAACTTTCTGTGGTTTGAACACCTACTTGTAAGTGCAGTGTGTATGCAAAAAGTGAAATAAAGTTAACGCCAATTAGCACGAGTGTCATAATGCCTGGTTGAGCTCCAAACAAAATTGCTGAAAAAACTTAAATATTATCAATATGAACCTCTACTGTCTTAAAAAACATTCTCAATTTTTAACTTTGTATTCCAAACTCGCTAAACAGACAAAGGTATTTGACTACACAGTGCAGACAAGCCCAGTTTTAGCACGATTTATGAGGGCTTGGTGGTACTTTCGCTTATGTTTGGGCACTCTGGTGGTTTCCTGTGCACTTTTCAGTAATGCAGTTGTGTGTTAGTCTGTCACACTAAGGTCAAAAATTAATAGCCACCACATAGTTGGTCCCAGCACAGATTTGATCGGAGCAGTGGAGCAAATCCAAGTGGTGAGTGGGAGCGCTTGTACGTGTGTATTTTAGTGTGTCTTCCTCTCAGGGGTCTTAATCTCTGCCAGTCCCTTCATCACATAAATATATTGCAACAGAATCAGAAAATGAAACACTGGCCTTTATGTGGAACCTGTTAGTGCAGGGTTCGGGTTTTAACTCTCTTGTGGTGCAAAAATACAACAAAGCAACTAAAAGGCCTCTTTTATTGATTTTTTAGCAGATTGCTTACTATATACTTTCAGTTTGATTATAATTTTCCCCAAACTATCAGGTTTTTTTGTCTTCTTTCTCTCTATCTCTTCATTGTGTTATTTGACATTATGTTTTGCCTGCTTACAAATGTAGCTTTAAATCTGTTCACCAGACAACAACAGCCACACAGCAAATCCATAAGATTGTCTCTCTGTTCAGTTGCTTACCAGCTATCATGAGCATCGCCCATCCTCAACTCATCCCCCTCTGTGTGATAGCCTCTGCGTTGCCTTTTAAAACCACATTTAGCTCATTCCTTTACTGGAAGCTAACAGCTGAAAGCCCCTGTTGATTTGTGTTTGGTTCTGTGTCAGTGTCAGCGTCTGTGTGGGTCACCTTTGAAACCAGACCAACACAGCCTCTCTAACCGGGTAAAATCAGGTCAAAGTGTGTCACAACTGATAGCATATGCTTTGCATATCACAATTAATAAACCAAAAACAAAAAAGCAGTTTCACAATTTAAACTCAGTTTAAAAAGACACAGTTTCGCCCCTTTAGCTGACACAATTATGGGGGAACAAGACAGCGCCTGATCATATCTTTTTGCTCAGAGCGAAAGGTTAAGGCTCCAATCCGCCTGTCATATCTTGTTTGATTTTCTGTCACAACACCCGATTGCCAGGATTTCTGGACTCAGAGGGCCAAGAGGAAGATGAAGGGAATAAGCAGGGTGGCAGGAAGACGAGGGGTGTGTTCAGCGCCTTGTGATAAACTTTTCAGGGCAGATGTGTCTCGGCTGGCGTGAAAGTATGACACATAAGCGTGTGCTAACATAATATGCTTGTTAGCACCAATAACAACACGATTAGGGTCTCTAAAATCTAATTTTGTGCTCTGTAAGACAGGGAAAAGAATCTAGAAGATATAGACACAGACACATGTTTTGGCAACCCTTCCAAAGATGTGTAAAAAAACCTTAAAATAATCATCATTTATTGTAGTCGCATAATTTCACAATGGAAAAGGACAGGAAGAAAGACAGTTTATTCTTTTCTTGTTACGAAATAATTGTTTTTAACAATCAACAAAGTTGGAGCATACAGGTAGAGGGGTCATTGACTGTTGCATAATCTCTGTAAATCATCCCGACTTCTGGGTCCTCTCAGCTCACACCAAAGGCTTTCAATAGGATCTAGACCTGTGGACTGAGACCCGTCGGCGTATCACTTTTGGTTTTCTGGTAAAATCCACCAATTTTTTCATGATGGAGTTCATGATGCTATGTACTTTTAACAAGATTTCAAAGGTCTATGAAAAAGAAATAAACCCACAGCATCACTGATCGTCCACCATACTTAACTGTGTGAGGAGCTTGTTAACATACTCATCCTTTGTTTCAGGACAAACCCACCTGAAGTGTTTAACCTCGGGTGTACCTTCCCACACCAGATATTACAAGAGAATTTTATATCTTCGTCTTAGGCACATGGCATTCACAGCAGTTTTTCTTTTAAAAAGTGGCTGTCACTGCAGATTACATCTGCCTGCAACAATTGGTAGCAGACGAGTCTATAAAGGACGTGTATTCCTAAAACACCTCTAGCTACAACGTTTGGCAGTATAAATGTCACTTTTTAGCCATTTCTGGACATGTACAACCTATGTAAATGTGCTTTCAGACTACCTTACAGCTTTTCCCGTTTCAGTTCCACCTAAAATCCCAGTTCAGTTTAATAAAGTCCACATGTTTACATTTGTGATGGTAGGACAGAAAATGTTTTTTTTTTCTGGTGATACCTACATACAACTGGTTGGCAAGTAGATAATGATTGTTAAGGAGACTTGGTTAGCCCAACATGCCAGACTAGTGCATGCCAGTTGTTTAGGTGTATTTTTACCTCTTTTACTATCCTGCTCATTGTCCACGGTGGCATGATAAATATGGGTCCTGAGTCAGCTTAGTGGATGGTGGCTAAATAAAATGGGCGTCTGTATACCATCATATTGCCTGCATACCCCAGAAAATCTGGAGGTCATGGGATCGTTAGGGGCACCAATATCTTGGCCGCGATTTTCTTTTCAAAGTAATTATTGGGATCTTCCCACTAAATATTGTACTCAAAATTTAGGGTTTTATTTTTTCTAAACTTCTCAGCGTAGGATTATGCTACTTCTATAAACGAAGAATTTATTTGAAAGAGATTTGCACGTTTTACCAGGCGTGCCAACAGATTTGCCCTCTTCTGTAAAGACGTCACCATAGTAGCAAGATGAGTTGTCAGGTCAGACGTTCTACATTTGTAGTGTTGTGACTGCCTGCTGAAATTACCTTTTGGGTGTGTTGGTTTTTGTGTTTGTGTCAGTCACATGTAAAGGTTACCAGAGCCCTTCATGTCTGGAAGTGCTGGACATTGTTCTGCTTTCAGTAAGATAAAACAGGCAGTCATTATTTAAAGCACGTCAGGAATCACTGAGTCTGCTCCCATGACACTTTAACTGGGTGACTTTAAATCAAATGTACTCTAATTAAGTGACCAAAGTTTTGATTTTTAGTCAAATATTTGATGTAGCATTAATTAGATCTGTGAACACTAATTGTGTATGGTATTGTTGTAATTACACTGTGTTATCTGCAGCTTATTTTATCCAGTAGACTAGTCACAGCTGAATTTGACACATGCATGCACACACACGCACACACACGCACACACACACACACACACACACACACACATAATTGATACAGCTCACATTGCCAATTACTAAAGAACCCAGTCAGCCTGTCTTACGTGCTCCAATCTACTGTCTTTGCAGCACACTGTGACAGGCTACTAGCTATCACTGCTGCCTTTTGCGTTTGTCAGGTATGAGGCGGCGTGTGACAAGATATTCTGCCTAATTAAATTTGTGAATCATGCTTTTCAGAAGGCTACCAGCCACATGGAGTTTGGATCGTCACATTTATGTATCTGAACTACCTATACATGTGCTAGCGTGAATAAGAAAAAGAGTAATGTTTAAAACATAAATGTTGCCTTTTGCTGTTACGTTTTGTTTTGGGAACATATGAAATCTTAGCGTGAGCTTCATTCATACTCATTGAACTTTTCAACATTTTGTCGAAATAAAACCACACCTTTATATAGTTTACTTAATGAAGGTGTGGCCTTCCTGTCAGTGCTGAAAAAATCCCCACTGCATGATGCTGCCACCACTATGTTTCACACTGGGGATGTATCAAATGCATTTAAGTGATGTGCAGTGTTCAATTTGTACCACAGTGGTTTACAAGCGCTGCTTTTGCAATTAATCATCTTTTTGCCCAGTCAGGCAGGTTTGGGGTTGTGCCATTAGGTCTAGATTTAGAGTGGACAATTCCACAGGAATATGCTTTGATCTTAACCATTCCGTTATAGCCCTGGCTGTATGTTTATGGTTGTCCTGCTAGATGATGAACCCCTGGCCTAATTTCAAGTTTTTTTCAGCCTCTAACAGGTTGTATATAGCCCCAACATCATTTTATCAATTTTGACCAGTTTCCCTGTCTCTGTTACTAAAAAGTATCCCCAGAGCATGATGCTGCCACCACCATGTTTTACCATGGCAATGGTGTATTTTGGGTGATCGGTTTGTACAGTATTAGCTTTCTGCAACACATAACTTTGCATTTAGGCCAGAAAGCTAAATTTTTGATCCATCTCCTCTGGCCAGGGCACCGTCTTTTAAATGAATATTGCAACACCTGTATGGCTTGAGAAAAACTGGAAACACAATTTCTTGTGTATGTCTTTCTTTAAAACAGTCTGAAGTGTATAGCTGTAATGTGAGACAATGTGAAACAACACTGTTTATCATCTTGAAATATCTAAGCATTTTTGTCGTCATGTTCAGATTACATCAGGCATTAACTTTTTTCAAAATGTCTTCCATAAGTGTATTACTCCTTCCTTTTTTGACACCTAAAATGTGAGACTCTGACTCATTCTAATCCTTGCAATTTAGGAACAGAAGGTTAACTTCAGGTTTCAGCTCATTAGATCCTGCTTCCTGTCAGAAAGCATCAACACTGCTCAGTTAGACAGAAAGGGAGCAGGGAGGTGTGAACCGCACATGATGCTCTCTATTTATAGGATCTAACAGGGTGCTGGGTTGTGCTTTGCTGGGACATCCACAGTGTCACACTCACCAGATGGAGACCCTGTGTGTGGATGGAGGAGGTTATATACAGTTTGGTGTCTTTGTATTCACATATGGTTTCTCTCTGTGATAACAGCACTCCTTAAACAACAAATATGAGAATCTGCCTTTATTACAGTTAATTATTTTTTTAATCTCAAAAGCAGCATTTTTCTGCACATGCATGTGCTTTTCTGTGTAAAGTGTGCTCCTTGGTTTTCTAAATTTCACATTTCACCTTATCATAAGCCACTATGAAACTCATGTACGATAGAAAAACTGGTTTTATAGTTGAATATAAGTAAGCACTAAATGAAAAAAACTGAAAATGCTGTTGCATTTAAATCCTGTATCAGAAGTAAACATGCTTATACCAGCTAATGAAAGCCTGCAGAACAATCTTAATCTTGCCCTTTGTCATGTTCCTTTTTTCCATCTTCTTACCCACTACGATATTATTAGAACTATCAGTCATATGCATGTTAACATGAGGCTCAGTGATGTACCCTGCTGTATTAATCTGCCTTCCCCCAAACAACTGAACAGGAGCTATTAGTCTTTCAAGTAACACAAGACACCTCAGGAACAAACCTTGAAATCAGCAGCAATCCAAAAGGACTACCACTGGGTTTGATTGCTGTAATGCCAAGTAAGTTTAAATGCTATAAATACTTCAACTAAACTATTCAGGGGCACTGACATACCAGATGTCTTGGAAACCTGCTAACCCTCAACTTAAAGTCACTCTAAAGCCTAATGGCATGCAGCAATATGGATACATTTATAAGAAAAATATACTTATCACATGGCATTAAAGAATAAAATATGCCATCTGTGAATGTTGCTGTAAAAGGGATTATTTGTTCATTATTATCAGAAATTTTTGTTTGTTTGGTATGGGGGGAAAGTCAGATTTTGAGGATCATGAATAACCTTTGCAGTTTCTTTGTCTGGCTCATTCTCACAAAAATGATAAAATTGTATCGCCAGAGGCCATAAAGGTTTTACATGTTCACAATATCTGCAGTGATATTAAACAGTAAATCATGCTTGTGAAAGTCTCATATTGCCCTGCTGTAAAACTTAAATTATGTCTGAACATACCCAGAAGAATACTGTTTATTTTGTCTCCTGGTGTAAAGACGTGGAGCAAGCTTGATGAAAAAATAGGAAGTGTGGTAGTAAATATTTTACAGCCTCCAATTAGGTCCTTAATTCAATTTATGATAATATTGACATCACAGCTTTACAGTTTGAGGACGTGTTATATTGTTGTGACGATCCTATTCATGATCCTCTTCTTTATTTATGGCCTGTCTGTCTCTCCTCAAAACACTGAATGTGCAGACTGTATTACCAGTTTGCTGTTGATGTTTAATCATGTATATTGGCTTCAGCTGGTTGCTCTCCAGAGAGCCACACAGATGATTTAACTCTCCCATTTTCAGAGAAAAAAAAAAACAAAGTAGGATACTAGAGGAGAAAGCCAGGACCTTTTTAAATCCAAACAAAAATTATGACTCTTGACTTTCTTTGTTTTTGATTCAACTCAGTGCACCCTCCCTCCTCTCCTCCTTTTATTCTCTCCCTCCTTCCATCCTCCTCTTTCTCCTTCTTTCCTTCTCTCTTTCTGCTTGTCATTCATCCGCGCTCCCCCCTTCATTTACTTTCCTACCTCCTCTTCCTGTTTCTGTCTTCTCATTAATGTGCTTCCAACTGGCGCTTTGGCGACAGGCTGCAGAAGCCGTCGTCACGGCAACATACATGGTCTGTGGTTGCTGATGCATTTATTTGTAGGGGAGGTGTGGGGATGGAAATGGATGCTGCATTCATGGCTTGCTCCCCAGAATAGAGGAGGTGAGACCATTAAATATTAATAAAATAAAGTCTGATCCCTACTTTATCCTCCCACTCTCCGAGCTCATTGGACCTTATTGTTTTAACCACTCAAAAAGAGTAAAAAGATGATAAAACTTTAAGTATTGATTTTAATTCGGTATCAGTATTTAAATACGTATAGAAATTTGTCATGCAGTCTTTTAGTGTTCTTGCAACTTTGAGCAGACTCAGTGCATCTAACATTTACCAGACCTTGTAACATTAATTACTTTATGTTTTTGTCAATGCAGCAGTTTCTTGATGTTCCGCTCTTTTCCATAAATTAAAACCTTCTGCACCCAATGCAGTGTGGTTTCAGAAATAAATCACTCAACTTAAACTCAGTGCCGCTATCTTATTGAAATAAAACTAAATCTGGACAAAGGTGCGGTAGTGGGAGCTGTGTTCTTAGATTTATGCAAAACTGTTGGTACATTCAACCAATCAATACCTGTCTTTAAGTTGATAAGCTAAAAGCTGTGAAGTACTGTGAACTGGATAAAATCTTATTTTTCTGGTCACTTCCAGTGTGTGCATATAAATTAGGGCAGATCACCAACAAGGGCTCGCTCCATGGGAGTACCACAAGGTTCTATTTTAGGTCCTTTGTTATTTACATTGTAAGCAAATTGTCTCCTGTTATTATGTGAAGCAGATGTAAAGATCCAGATATACACAGATGATACAGTTATCACATGGGTAGGATGCTAATAAAGTGAATGCCAAGTTATTAGTTGTTTTGGAGAAAATTTCAACCTGGTTCAACGAATCGTGTCTTTCTTTAAATGTTGGGAAAACAGCAGTGATGGATTTAAAAAACAAGAACTATCCAAATGCCAATGTCAGGAGAAATCATAGACAGCGTAACGAATTTTAATTCCTGGGTGCTTTTCTTAACTCGACACTCAAAATAACATGTAAAAAGATTGAAATGCACTCTGGCATATAATCTTGCAACCTTCAGATCAATCAGAAACTCTCTTACATCGGAGGCATTTAAAATCTTGTATTATGCTCTAATATGTCACATTTCTCCTACTGTATATAATGCTGGTCACAAGCAAACAAGACAACCTTAAAATCTCGTACACCTTTGTTTAATTAAGCTCTCAAAATCATGGAAAAAAGGACATGACTAGATCCTCATTGCCATATACTGAACAAATACAGTATAAGACGTTAAGTTTTGAAAACATAACCACTTTTGCTGATGTGGGTTTAGTTTTTCAAATCCTACATGATCTATCACATCCACCTCTCAAGTTGTTCTCCTTTCAATTGAATGTCTATTTCTCTTTCTCTTCTTACTTGCCGCAGGGACTGCAGACGTAAATTACCTAAGAAGCTACAATCTGTTGCAGTGCATCTTTACTCTGTTAGAGTTTAATGTTAATCCTTTTTTTAAACAAACTCTAAAAAATTAACTATCACCCAGAAAGGAACGGAAAAGTACGAAAGCTGTAATTACAGAACACAAAAGAAAAAAAAATGGACCCTTTAAAACAACTTTATTGAACCTGGTCTTTTTTATCTGAAGACATCTGGTTAGCAGTCACAAAATAAATTTGGCAACACTAGTGTGAAAGATAAGGAAGATGCCTCAGAGCTATAGAGTACCAAAAGCTTCACAACAACATAAATAAATGATCAATTATTTATAGTATGCCTTTATTAAAATCTAATTGGAAAAAAGAACTACTTTTCTCAACATCCTTTCAAAATGTTCCTCACACTTACGTCTAGTCAAAATAACCTCATGTTCCGCACAGATGGCTTTTCAAGATCTGCAAAATATGACAAGTTTATGTTAGTTTATATGCCCACATACATTTTCTTTAAATTCCTGTCAATATGTATCTTGTTACATCTTTTAAATAATACTTTAAAAAAAAAACTTTAAATATTAAAAATGAGTAAGCACCAGTCATGAGTTATGTCTAAAGAAGGTCTTTTGGAAAAATAATTAAGATCAATTGTTCATTGGCTGTCCAATATGATCCAGTTCTTTTGTTATGCCAAATCCACCCCTGATTGGTTGACTAGTCCCTCTTGACGTCTCCTTCTGCATAGGTCCATGCTGCTGAAGAGCTAAACTGAGTCCGGAGGCTCAAAAAGATGGAACATTAAAAATTTTTGCTCACCTGATTCAGAGAACACTTATCATTTTGAAGAAGATTTGGTTGCAGCAAATGATTTGTTTGCTTTTTAAGATGGGTTACATTTGCCTTTTTTAGTGTAAGGTTCCTGCAAGGTTTTGTTTTTTTTCTACTTCATATACATATTAGACTCAGTCTGGTTAACTTAGCAAAATGTATCTAGGGGACCTTTAACCTTTTATATTATTATATCATATTTTTAAGAAAACGTCTCAAACCAAATGCATAAATTCTTTATTATTGGTGTAAAGAATTATTTATGCAATTATTTCTTGTTCTTAATTAGTCACATTTTTTGGTCAGTATTTGTTCACTTATTATTTGATGCAATTGTGGTCCCCCATGCTAAAATGTTGGGGCTTTCGGACCCTGAAGACAAAAAAAAAGGATTGAATAATAACTGAGTAGAGGAAGTGGTTTCAATTTTTACAAAGATGTACACACCATTATCACCCTGTTAGCTAATTTTTGCTCTTTTCAGCTTTTAACAAACCTTAGCAATGCTTAAAACAATAGATTTCCCCAAACATATATAGCCACTAAACCCATGTCAGTCAAAGCAGTTGTAATGTGTTTGAAATCTGTTCATTTGCTCAAGGTCACCCACTGACACACTGCCTTACTAAGCACACACACACACACACTTATTGGCAGACAAACAGAATCTTTCGACTGACGGAAGAGGCTGGAAGTGAGCAGCGGTGCTTTTGATAACAAAGAAAACGTCACGTCTGGCCTCTTCTTTGTTTTCCTTTGAAATTATTCTTTTCTGCCTCCTTGTATACCTTTTATTTTTTATCCTCTATTTGCATATTTCAGAAAGTCTGTGATTACATGGGGAGAATGAAAGCACCAGGAACAAGATTTTACATGTAGGGTACCACATTCATTTCCTATCAGCCTCGTGGCTCTTTGTTGCTCTGCTATGCTAATGTGATGCTAACTGGGCATTCACCATGTTGGCTTAGGCTGCCCTTATATTCACACACAAGACAGTGTGAACTGAATTACATCACTTTGCTGTTGAATCGCTGTTTTTTTTCTAAAGATATGGTGGGAAAACCCAGAAAATTGGTTATAATAGACTGATAACAGGAATGTGAAAAACACTATTAGCTGTTCCTGTATGCTCACTGAGGCTAATTCGCAGTTAAGTTAAATAATTATTTTTGCACAATGAAGATTTTTCAGGTTTGCTTTGTACTAAATGTTTGTTAAGGAAAGACCTTGTTTATTTGCACTGTTTCTCCATTGTCTCAAAAAGTCTGGAAATGTATGAGATCTGAGTTTAACAGTTTCCAGGGCTGGGTAAGTGTGAGATAAAAAACATTGAGGATGGATCTGAACAAGGCATTTATACAGATTTTATTTTTACAAACAAAATATATTACAGATCTCAGCCAGTCTAGATCTAAGCAATGATGGATGTTAAAGTAGAGATGGTCTAAGTCCAGATGCCAAAAAAGGTGTGAAAATAGCGCTTTCTTGTTGTTTTCATAATTTCTGGAACATGCTGATAATAAAACTCGTCTAAGTTATTGTTTTGTATTCAAATTACCAGAATTGTATAAAAGGTGCTTAAAAAGTTAGTTTAGAAAATAATGGAATTTAAAAATGGAAACCCTGTGTGTAACTCTATCTCCATCAGTCCGTCAGGCTGTAGCCTTATCTCTCAGACATCATAGTAACCAGAGATGGTTGGATGGATATTTTTCTGTCTGTGGGTCTTTTTTCTTCTTAACATAATGCACTCACTCAGTTTTCATTCTTCCCCACTCCTCCTCCCCCCAGTTTTCTCCTCATATTTCAGCTCTTTCATCTTTTATTTCCATCTTTTTATCCCCTACCTTCACACCTTCGCTCCTGTGATGAGAACATAGAAGGAATTGTTTTATTTCTGCTTCAGAGCACTTAATGCTAAAAATAAAACCCAAACATGAACTCATTGCACTTCACCCGGAGACAGGTTTAACATTTACCTCTTGGGGTCGTAATACTCCTCACTCTCAGGTTTGTTGACAACATGTTTTTTTCAACCCCTCTTTAAAAAAGTTCTATAATCTTAAACAGATACTGCATGCAGGAGTTACTGCAATTCACCAAAGAGAAAGTTATATGAACAAAATATTGTGTGCAGCTTTCTCAACTTCAACCAGATGTATTTTTCTTGCATAACTTAACTTTTTTCCATAAAGTCAGCATTGCTGCATTATCCCATTCTAATGTTATTGCCTTAATCTCTTTCTTGCAAAGCTTATAAAAATGGGGTTGAAAAATGGCTAAATCAATTCAAAACAGTCGCTTTGCTTGCTAAGTGGTTATTTTGATATATAACATTCATCATGATAGAACACTATGAAACCCCCGCATGGTGTATTTTGCAGACAAATGGTAGAAAACACAGATTTATTTTATTTCTGTCCTTTGTTCAGACTCCTGCAGCATACAAAGTGATCTGATGTTCAGAGAGCTGATAGCAAATTGGTTGATTATTTTCCAGCTCAGCATCAGCAGGATGGGTATATGACGAACTGTGTGTCAGGCACTGTAATGGACAGTGTGGTCCAATTATCACCCTCCCTCTGATCTGTCAATCATTCATTTCTTTTTGCTACCATCCAGTTTAATCTTACACACACAGTCACATTCAGCACACGCACTGGTTATGCAACCATTGTGGGTTGCACTGTGGCCAATCTTTGTCCCATTGTGTTTAAGGGTAATGATGATATGTTGGTGTCCTGTTTCTGAGACTGGGCGTTCGCTTGAAAGAGACAAAGATGGAGTGTGTGTGAGTGTGCTGCATTAATAATCTTTGTTTTTGCACCATCTCCACATGCACACACATTTTCTTCTCAGAAATGATTTACTGACATGCAGAGTGATCTATTTATTAAAAAGTCAAATCAGTGCTAAGAAAAGGAGTATCTAATGCTTTCACATATTACCTTTGGTTGGTGAGTTTAGTGCACTCCACAGATCTGGCCTTCATAAAAGACTGGCAACAAGAAAGCTGTTATTAAAAGAAAGTCATTAGAAGTATGGTTTGCAGTTTGCCACAAGCCATGTAGGGACACAGGAAACATGGAAAAACATGCTTCGGTTGGAAAAGACCAAAATTTTACTTTTTTACCTTCATGCAAAGCAAAATGTGTGGCAACAAACTACCACGGTACATTACCCTAAAAACATTGTCCCTACAATGAAACATGGTGGTGGCAGCATTATGCTGTGAGGATTACAGATTTATAATTTGAATTTTATCGCAATATTTGATAGAATTTGTAGTGATAACAACAAAAGTCATGATAAAAGGTACTCATCAGTCTTCATCAGCAATAGAAATGTCACTGCTTGTAGTCCGAACCCTACAAACAACACTAATCAGCACAAAATAATTGCATTTAATTATTGTGTTTTATATATTGACATTCATTAATGGTCTTAAGACACCAACAAAATAATAGAATAATTCCAACCAGATTTTTTTTTTTTTTGCAGACAACTTCAATTAGTTTATCATTATGGCAATAAATAAATTTTTTATCATGAGACATTTTTTCCCTGATAACTAACAACAATAAAAAATAGCCCATCCAAAGTCCAGACCAACTAAGAATCTGTGTCTAGACTTGAAACATGATGTTTACAGATGCTTTTTATCCAATTTGACTAAGTAAAAATTGACATATGTTTCTGTCTCTAGACGTACAAAACAGGAAGAGACATACTCCAAAATACCTACAGCTGTAAACGATTTTAACTCAGTAGGGATGAATACTTTTCAGATATTTTGTCTATAAAACAAAATGTTGAAAGCTCTGCGTCATTTTCTTTCACCTTCACAATATACACTACTTTGTTTTGATCTGTGACATGAAATCCCACGAAAAGTTTGAAGTTTGTGGCTGTAACGTGACTACAGTGAAAACGTTCATTGAGTATGACTCTTTTTTTTCAAACCACTGTAATTATAATGAAAAAAAGCATGTTGGACCCATCAACTAACAGTATAATTCAACCTTAAAGGTTTTGTTCCCCCTGCGTGTCACTCTTTGGATTTCATGCCTGGTTGGTTCAGGTGTCTGTATAATGAAGTAAAATCTGATTTCTGCTCTGCTTCGTCTCCATCACTCTGATTCTCATCTATTGTCACATTCCCAGTCAGACGAGCCATAACTCTTCTCTTCAGAAATCTTCTGTCTCACTCAGACCAGAAAAAGCTCCATTCAGTTAGATGGTTCTGAATATCTTACTAAAGAGCCCGTGTTGAGGATTTTATTTTCCCTATATTTCTTTCTTGTTTTGACTGCTTGAATATTTTAAATATTTGGTGCTACTTTATGTTGATGCGTTAATCTCTTGCATTTTGTAGATTGATCATTTTAATATTTGCATATTCTGAGATTTTGTATAGCTTTTCTGCTTTGGCCATGTCTTTTATGATTCCCTGTCAACGTATTTCACTGTCCTCCTTATATATCTCTGGGAGTTATGTCTGGTCCCTCAGTTTGCTTGATCTTGCCCTTCCCTGTGTGTTATGGCTGGTCGAGGTGCAGACCAGATGACATTGGAGGGAGGAGACTCCTCACTGCTGCAATTCTTCTGTCATGACAGAGGAATGAATTCTTATTATGCCACGTTTTTTCTCACTCACTTTTGTTTGCTTTCTGACTCGTCATTTGTAAAATTTCCACTTTTTTTCACCGCACAAGTTCAGTCATACAGGGTTTTTTTTGTCTATTTTTATTCCTATACATCTGCTTTCCTTTCTGCCCACGTTTTTCCAGGGCTGTCCATCTCTCCTTCCATCATCATCTCTGCCGTAATGGTTCCATAGATGGCTTGCCACTGCTGAAATAGCAAAGAGGAGGGGCCGTCAGAAGCTGTTAAATATCTTATCAGATAGCACGTTAGGTCAACTTATCTCATCGGCAGTGTAACTGTATATCTGCAGAGTAACCGCAGATCTCAGAAATATGAGAGTGGGGTTCTGGTCACAGTGTGTGGCTTCTACGTAATAAATAATGGACAGTTCCAAGTACACCTAGCATTGGGTGTTCATATTATTTATGAAAAGCTGCAGCTCAAACATAGGAAAAAGTGATTATTTTAAGAAGGAACCTTCATGTTAGATTCATTATATTTTCTTCGTCAGTGTCAAAAAGGTCTAAATAATTAAAAATTTAACTATTGTTTTACAGCATTAGAGAGGTGTTACTCACTTCAGATGTTAAGTAATTTAGACAGAATGCAACAGATCTACTAGTATAACATGTGGAAGACTGTGCTCTGGTCAGATGAGACCACACAATTGCATTTTTCTCACACACCAACCCAAACGTATCCACCCCACCATGACACGTGGTGGTGGCAGCATCATGCTGTGGCGATGCTTTTTTATTAGCAGGGGAAGAAAAGCTGTCAGAGGTGATGGGGAGATTGATGAAGCTAAATACAGGGCAATTCTGGAAAAAAAAAAAATAACCTGTTAGAGGCTGCAAACGACTTGAGACTGAGGTGGAGGTTGAAATGGTTTAAATCAAAGCATGTATGTTTTAAAATGTTCCAGTCAAAGACCAGACCTAAAGTCTGATGACAGCTGTAGGTGCTGAGTCTCTAACTGCAGCCCATGATAGCTCTACCTAAATAAATATATTAGTGTGTCTAATAGCATGTCCAGCAGCCATTTTCCATTTGTTGCCAGAGTCCCGCTGAAGCTGCTGAGCTAAGAGTCGGACCCAACAGTTCCGGCGCAAATGCAGGCAGAATCGATGGCTCCATTATCAGGAGGGTCCTATTGATCGGTTTAGAGCCACTAATAGCCCGTTTGCCCCCTGACAACCTGGTATCAGAGTGCGTTTGGGAATGGGCGATGTTGAGGGCACCCCAGCGGGAGATAGAAAATAAAGTCGTTGGAAAATGGCCTTCAGTACGACGTGCGGATGAGGCGGTGAAGAAGAAAGGTGGAGACTGATGGAGAGACAGAGAATCAGACAAATACCCCTTTTGCGGATTTAGTACTGCCGACCATCATGACAGAAATTACAAAAAAAAAGCATTTTTGCTGCTTGGAGTGGTGAAGTAGGTTTATTTTAACTTTATATTGTATATTTACATTGTAATTTAAACAGTTTTTCACCATTTGTTTTGTGTAACATTCTATCCATCTCTCTATTCTTTCTTTTGTTGTTGCTGATCTGATCCAGAGAGCAAGAGCGGCAGGGAGGGAGAGACAGACAGAGTAGCTTGTTTCCATGGAAACAGGCTGAGCCAGATAAGCTTGGTTACTTGTACTGCAGAGTCTACTCTGTATGTGTGTGTGTGTGTGTGTGTGTCTATGCGTGTGTGTGTTTGCATGAGGAAGGTCTGGTTTTGCCTCTTAAGAGGAGGAATAAAGATTGATGAGGGTCTGATTCACTGGGCAGAACAGATGCTTGGATTAACAGATGATGTGTGTGTTAAGGTCTCTGTAGTCCTTACCTCCACCTCAGTGCTGTAAGTCCAAACTCTTATCAGTACACCTGCAGTCATTAAGAACACCTTGGGACTGACTTCCATAGCAATGACGTTCTATCCAGGGCCCAGCTAGGTATAAAAAAGCTTTTGTTTCTCATTGTGGTTTGCTTGAAGTAGAGATATTTTTTAACATCACGTTAACACAAAAGTGGCACTTCTTCTAGGAGATCAGAGAAATGTCAAGCTTTTAAATGTGAGTACTAAATATGTTACATGAAGGAACCTCAGCCATTGAGACAAGTTACTGTTGTTTAAAGATTTACCGATCACAACTTTGAGGTCAATTTCCATTTTTTGCAAAGCTGTGATTTGACAGTGCAAATTTTTTTAATTCACATTTTGCTTAAACAGCTTTAAAAAATACATAAAAGCAAACTTAACATACATTTATATTTTGTTATTTAATTAAAATATAATAGTTTTTTTCTTTTTTAAACTTGTTTGACCAATTTAACCCTTGTTAAATTTTCAGCTTCAGCCAACTGCACCTTCTACTGAGCACCATTTTCAAACGTCCAACGGTTCCTCTTAAGGTGTTTAAGATGCAAAAGGGCTTCAAGATTCAGTATGACAGCATCTACCATATATATAAAAAATAACTGGGAAAAAGAAATAAAAATGAAAATATCATCTGAAGAATGGCGAGATATGTGTATAAATCAGGGCACAACAACAAACTCCACACTCTGGAGAGGGATTGGATGGAAAAATCTCACTAGATTTTTCATCACACCAAAGATAAAGAGTAAGCAAACCAGGTCTCACCTTCCATGCTGGAGAATGTGTGGAAATATAGAAGCAAATCATACACACATATTCTGGGCGTGTCCAAAATTAACCATGTTTTGGAGAAATGTGACTGTTATAGTTGAAAGAATATGTGGGTACTCAATACCAAAGAATTTTAAGAGAATGTATCTTGGAAACCTGGAAAAATGTGTTGCAAGAGAAGATTTGTATTTGGTTAAGATTCTGTTAATTGCTTGCAAAAAAGCCATAACAAGGAATTGGTGTGGGATATCAGCTCCATCGCTAAAACAGTGGCTGAATATTGTTAGGGAATTTTATGCGATGGAACGAATTACCTTCATTCTTAGATTACAAGAATACATTTGTATGAATAATGGGGAAAATGAGCATGATGTGACACCCAAGAAAGAGTTAAGGAACTTCAATATTATTTTTTTAAGATTCCTATAGATCCTAGACACCTGCAACTGAGATGTTTTTCTTTTCTAGTTCTCTTTGCATTACTATTCTTATGTTCAATATATATTCACCTGTATGTTATTTCCATGGATAAGGTGAGGGACCTTTAGTAGGCCTTAATATTCTGGAAAATGTCTGATCTATATGTATATGTCCACAGAAAATGAGAATAAAAAATAAAAGTGAAAAAAAAAAAGATTCAGTATGAAGTTAAATGTACTGTTTGGCATTGCTTTCAAAATAAAATGATAAAATAGTGAACTGTCTCATACATGGAAGGGTGTAGGTACCAGAAATGATAATGCCTGATATCAGTGACAAATATGAAGGTTGAGATCATGGGTCGGCTTTGAAGTGACTTTAAAGTAAATTTAGTTCTTCTTTGTAGGCTGCAATTTGTGTTGCCTCAGTTTATGAAAAGAACTCATGAAGGTTCAGTATTTAGGAATTCAAATAAAAACCAAATAAACATTTATGTTTGAAATGCATGCCTTAGTCTCTAATAAAAGACCTTGAAGATAAAAAAGGAAAATATTTTTTTAAGAAAGCGGCAGCCTGTATGCTGTAGTCCCGCTCAATACTTTCTTGTTGTTTCTGACCGATTTTAGTCTTAAAAATCAAAGAGGTGCAATGCATTGCTAATGAGAATGCCTTTCGGTCTCTGTTGCAGAATTCCCAGAAGAAAAGAGGAGCACGAACCAGCAACAAATCGGACAAGAAGCCTGCTCCGCAGGTAAGGCATTAACTGGCACAGGGAAACACACACACTGCTGGGGGGTTCCTCTGACTGGTTCAAATAATCGATAAGAGAAACACACCTCTGTCTGAGCAGCCAAAGACACTTAAACCCAGAGAGAGACATAAATTGATCCAGCATGCATCCATACAAACCACAGAATGAAGGATGTGAAAGAAGTAAATTAGTTTCCAAAAAGCCGTTGCTGATGTTTTGTTTTTTTCTCCCATTCACTACTTCCTAATAATATCAGCAGATGCAGTTTAAAAGTGCAGCTGAAAGTATAAAACATGAAGAACACCATCTGATTGTGGGTATAGGTTTTGGAGACCACTTAGGTAGCTTTCACCTCCCCAGAAATTAGCTTTTTGGTGAACAAGGTCTGTCACTCCAGCTGATTGAGCTGTTATGACAGAACAATGTTGACTTTAAAATTAAAGATTTTACTTTAAATAAAATCACGTGTTTTTACAGTTTGCTGTCTAAATGCTTATAATGTGTCAACTGGGGTACTTTAGCTTGAATGCTTATCAGTTTAAAGCCTGATACAAGAAAGCAATTGTCAGATAAGTCTAATTTTTAAAAGTTGTGTTTGTGTGATGCTTTTAACAAAACATGTTTCCCTGTATTTATTTTGTATCATATTACATACATTAGGGGTTTGTAATTATTACAGTCATGTAATTATCTTAACCAAAAAGAAAAAAAAATGCAGTTCCATGGGTTTAGCACATTTATAGAATATTTATTTGGCAACGAATTAACTCGATTAAGCAGGGTTTTCAAAAAAAATCCAAACTTTGTTAAACTATGTTGAGATGCACCAATCAGAGATTTTGTGGCTGATTTCCATTTTCCAGTTTTAGCAGATTCCGATTTCTCTTTTAGAACTTGAAATAACTAAGTTCAAAATATAGATGTTTTCAACTTTTTGTATGAAACGAAAATGCACTTCAGTGGTTGTGAAAGTAGTTAACTGCGTCTTCTTCCACAGAGCACAACCTTTTAGCACCTAGGCATCACTGGTCGGAAAAAGATTAGATCTTTTCATTGGTCAATCAGACCGGGTCAGGCATTCGCTAACAAACTGAGTTCTCAGTGCATCTTTACCTTTATATTCCTATTTAGTTTTCTTCAGACAGAGAAAGGACTTGATATGACCTAGCATCCCTGAGCAGAACAGCTAATCAATTCTTAATCACAAATTAAGAAAACGAAATCAGACATATTTGGCTTAAATGAAGCAGCTGAGAAACTGCACTTTTTACATTGATGTTTTGACTACAGAAATGTGCAGAATTACTTATTTTTAGTCTTTGAGATGCCTTGTGTTGGGTTGTTCAGAACCACAAATCACAACTGTCACACAAGATTGCATGTTTGATAAATATGTCTTTGTGCAAGAACTCACGGCTGTGTTGTCTTCAACTGGTTTCTACTGGAAATCACACACCTTCTGTCCATAAATGTTGTGAGCAGTCTTTAACTCATTGCAGCATCTGTAGCTACAGTGTGTAACTACAGGTGCTGCAGCAATTGACAAGTCTCCCTCGTCAATTGCTACAGGTTTTCCTCAACTTCTTCAAAATGAGACTCACTCTTTATCATTAAAGTCAGAAATCACAGCAACAAACACAGTCCTGACCCTCTTTGAAACATCCCAGCATGTGTGTGCTATGGTTAACAGATCAAAAAGAAAAGGTACATATGTATAAGGTAAAAAACGCAGCAGAAAGAAATGCGTTGAGTGTTTGCAAGTAATTCTCTTCACCACTGTCTCTACTGTGCTGTTAAGACGTGCCTTGGCTCCCCCTTCACAACCACATACCATAAATGGCTGTAAATTCAGCTGCCCTCGCTTCGTTTAATGTGGTTGGAATCGCTCCACAGGCTGTAAAACAAACACTGCCGCAGAGCTGCTTCTGGGGAATGTGTGCACGCGGTCAGCTGAGGTCAGCTGTAGCAAGAGCAGAGTTTAGGTGCAGAGAAAGATGGATTCATGATCAAGACTGAAAAGGTTTTTAGTGAGATTATGATTCCAGGTCAGTTCAGCCATTCTTATCCCCATTGGTTAACCACACATTGCCATGAAGATAAATAATATTAAAAGGCTGAAATCTCTGATAGTTCTTTACATTATGTCATGAAAAAAGAAAACAACCAAACACATCGACATTGCTTGATTGGTTAAAAAATAATGGTTTAATTATATGGTTTATTTTTACTCATTCTCCCACTGGTTTCCAAACTTGGAAATTGATCATGGTTAAGTTGGGTTTGATGTCATTCCCAGATTCAGGTTTTGACCTCAGAGGTAAAGGAAACTCAGCATGAATAGACAGCGTCTAACCGCTAACCCTATCTACCGAACAAATAAAAAATTTTTCTGAGTACCGCTAAAGGCAGCCCAAGTACCACTATTGGTTCTTTTGCCACATTTGGAGAACCATGGCTTTAAATCATTGGTAGTCAAAGCTGGTATGAAACATCCTTAAAGCAGGGATGACTAGATGTACGGTCTCTATGAAGCATATCTTTTTGTTTACTGTTTTTGACCATTAGACATGCTTCTTTGAAACAACTTTTTTCAGAAGTTGTTTTATTGAACACATGGTTGTCACCTACTTATGCATCCAGTAGAAGAAAACAGCTTTTTATTAGATTTTTGTTTTTAGTCTTCTGATTAATAAAAGTTAAACATTCATTTAATAAATTCAAGGATTGGAGTATGTCTTGTTATACCCATCAAGGTGTTTCATAAAAACATCAAACCTTCACTCACTCCACTTGTTAATAGTTTTAACATGTTAGCATAGGGTCTATGAAAAATTCACGTCATGTAGACAGCTCAGTGGGGTAATACAAATTTTTCCAGACGTTTTTAGAAGGTTTAGCACCTCATACAGCACATGCTGTAGCTAATCACTATTATCAGAAAGTGTAAAGTATTTCCTCCACTTTGAAAGAAGTTGAACTAGTGGGTTCCTCACCAGTTTGTGCGCCCTTTTATGTTTCTCCAGCCAGTGAGGTTGTAAATATTCTCTGCAGACCATAGATGACATCTGAGGGAAACCACTAATGAGTGTGTTTGCCGATGTTTTTCTGCTCTCTGAGAGATTTCTATTCCTTTAATTCAAACAAAATACAAACACAGCATGACTCTGACCTTAGCATTTAGTGGCTTCAGTCCGACAGAGCTTTGGAAATGCCTTGTTTCAAAGTTTAGAGTTGAGTTCTCTCTCTCTGCCGTCCAAGATGGTGTGAAAACACTGGTCTGAAAGCACTAAAAAAAGCACTAAAATTTATGAAGATGACTTGACTGTCAAGTTGTTCACATCAGGACTTTATTTTATCAGTTTTAAATGTTACAGATCCAAAACCGAGCAACCCTGTGCTTGAAGTGATCTGACCGGTCAGCTTGTTTTTATGCTCTGCATGGTCAGGCGTTTGCTCAGCTTTCACTGACTTGTGTAAATCTGTCCAGTCGGGTTCTCTGTTCCTCCTCCTCTAACCTCTCTATAACAGGACACACTGAGTGAAGTGCTTTTCTCTCTTAAAGGCACTCAACTGTGATGTTCCATGGGCATTTAAATAATTTTCAATTACACATAAAATGCTCCAAAACCACAAATGATTTAGTAGTTTTGGTAAATGATGTATTAGTATTACATTTGTATAATTACACTCATTACTTACAGAGAACAATAATTTATCTGCCAGATAATTATAGATGGAAACATAAATGATTGGGAGTTGCTCATAGCATTTGTGAATGCACCAGTCTCTGGATTGTAGCACCTTTGTGCCATTGTCGTCTCAGTGCTTTTCTTTCCCTCTGTCCCATCATTCCAGGAGGACAATTCAGACCTAAAGTGTCAGCTCCACTTTGCCAAAGAGGAGTCGGCCCTGATGTGTAAGAAGCTGACCAAGTTGGTGAAGGACAGCGAGGCCATGAAGGAAGAGCTGGCCAAGTACAGGTCGCTATACGGAGACGTCAACACCTCGCTCACTGTGGAGGAGGTGAGAGGATGAACCACAAAGACTTAAAAGGCTGCTACCTGTACAACACAAAAAATATTCTATGTGAGATGAATTTTTGCCTTTAAGGATAGTAAATTCATTAGTAGATCTCAGTTTTTCTTTGGGGGGACATTATTAAAACTGGTTTCCTAAGGAGTCTGGAACAGTATAGATTTTAGGGTTTTTGAGGTCTGATTAAGTATGGAAACATAAAATAAGAATAATAAAATAAATCTGTTTTTCCAGACTTTATTCATTCAAATGTCTAAATGTCCTTTCATCTGTCCTTCCTTCATTGTTCTTTTGTTTTATTCTTTTCTTATGTCATCCTTCCTTCCTAGAAATCCTTGTGTCTTCCCTCCTTTCTTCCTTCCTTGTATATTTCCTTCCTTCTGTGTGTCATCCATTGCTTCACTCCTCCCTTGTATGCTTCCTTCCTTCAGTGTGCCCCATGTTCCTTCCTTCCCTGTGTCCATACATCTTTCTCTGGTCTCCCTCCGCCTTTGTCTCTTGCCTCCCATCCATTCTTATGTAATCGTGTCCTTCATCCATCCATCTATTCATTCATCCTGAGAAGAATGCATAGTTGCGTCTGGAAAAGTTTGGAATTTCTAATTATAAAATGTGTAGGAAATATCTTAAAGACATCATCGCGATGCTGCCTCTTTTCTGACAGTTATGTTCTATTAAACAGTCTCATTACAGCGTTACCATATTATAGTTTTAAATTATTTCATTCCTTTTCTACCCACAAAAGTCTCAAATGGCTCATTTGGTGATTTTTCATTTGGTGGAAATGCCTGGGAAAACTCTGCAGAAGGAAACTTGCATTGCTTTAAAAACCAACAAAACACTATTATATCAAACTCAAACTTTTTGGACTTTATCTATCATGATTGCTTGTGCTTGCACGTACTGTATTAACTTTAAAAGGCAAAAGAGTTGGGTAATTCTTTTGACACCCTTCCTAACACGGTTTAACAGGTCAAAACTGGTACAGATAACAGCTCAATGGAAAAAAGCACTTAAAAGGTTCTAAGTTTGCTCTGTTTGACTCCTCTCAGGTTGCTGACTCCCCACACACTCGAGAAGCTGAGGTCAGAGTTCACCTAAAGCTAGTGGAGGAGGAGGCCAACCTGCTGAGTCGACGGATCGTGGAACTGGAGGTAGAGAACAGGGGACTGCGAGCTGAGATGGACGAAATGAAGGGCACACAAGGTAGTTAGTCTTATAGCTCTATACTGTTTAACTGAGGCGTGAGTTGTGAGAACATTTGACAGAAGGACACAGAAAAACCTCTGAAGCCCAGATCCCCCGTTATTGTGTATCACCTAGCACCATGATAGACAGAATTTAGTAATTCAGCCTTTAGATTTAACTGAATTAAATATCTTGTTTTTTCAGTATGTCTGAAGCTCCAGCCTTGTACCTTGTTGGCTTAGCTTGGTGTATCTTAGCTTTTTTTTGTCCTAGCTTAAGTCAACTGGCTTATCATGCTTACCTTCATTTATAATAGATTAACTTAATTTATCTTCGTTTATGTTATCTTATTTTAGCTTAGTTTAGCTTAACCTATCTTAAGTTGTTTTAGCTTGGCTAAGTGTATATTATTTAGCTTGAATCAGTTTAGTTTAGTTCAACTTAGCTTAGGTTAGTTCATTTTGTCTTAGCCTTGCTTTTCGTGGTTTTAGTTTAACTAGACTTGCCTCGGTTTATCTGAGCTTAGCTTCTCCAAGTTTAGCTATGCTTAACTTATATTAGCTTAGCTTAACTTGGTTTGTGTTAGCTTCTCTTAGGTTAGTTTATCTTAATTAATTATGAAAAAATCAAACCAAAACAGCTAGCCTGGATATTGTTTGTTATATTTCATATATTTCTATTAAATACATGTTATGCCTTCTCCTTGTTCACATTTTTTCCTAAGAAATTAAGGTTTTGTTTAGCAGCGATGCACAAAATTGTGTCTTTTTAATCTGAATTTTATAAGTTGGTCAACATTCAACTCATAGGAATGTTTTATAATAAATCTTAAATGTTTCCTCCTTCTGAATTTCACCTTCAGTTTTTTAGATGTTTTTGAAACATATGACCGTGTTTTTATTCCTAGATGGGCCTCAAGAACTTTCTAGTGTTGGTGGTGTTCCAGGGGCTGGGCTTGGCCTCGCAGGAGGGGCCGTGGTGCTTGGTGGAGGGGCCTCATCAGAAAACGTCATGGAGCTCCAGAGGCACCTCCAGTTTGTGGAGGAGGAAGCTGAGCTGCTGAGAAGATCTCTGATTGAGATGGAGGAACAGAACAAACTGCTGATGAATGAGATAAATCGCTATAAATCTGAATTCCCACCTGCAACATCTGCGCTATCCTCCGAGTCATTGATGTCTCTGTCAGACGGGGTGCTGAATGACAGCCACTCGCACTCAGTACAGGACGGGGCTGTGCTTATCAGCACCGACACCCCAACCCCTGAAGAGGAGCTGAGACTGGCAAGGCTTCAGATTGGAGAGATGGGTGGGAAAGTGAAGAAACTGCAGTATGAGAACCGCGTGCTCTTGTCCAACCTGCAGCGCTGTGATCTGGCCTCCTATCATGCTCCTTCTTCTTCTTCCTCCTCCTCCTCATTAAGACTGGCTTTAGAGACAGATGCAGAGGCTGGAGACTCAGCTGAGTGCCTACCTCTCAGGTACGTTTAGATACAATTTTCCACCTCCTCTTTCAGCATTATGGCACGTTGATTGTGGGTCTACTGTGTCTCTCGCAAGTAATGGTGAAACTATAGTAACATGCAGTAATAAGCTTCTGACGCCTGTTTTTGTCTAAAATTGTGCAGTCAAGCCATAGTTATTGGTAGAAATTCGTTCATGATGTATGTTTGTGACAATTTTGAACCTGTAGTATTGATTTTAAACCTATAACCAATAATCTGTAATAACCCTAACAGCGTCTTTGGATAGAAATATAGTTTTATATAAATAATATTGGAGATTCAGGTGAGAATCAGTCGCCAAAAATGTTTTGTGCAGATATTTGTCAGTAAAAATTGTTCAGTTAAGATTTTTGGAAGATCATGGACAGAAATCCATAAGAAAGCTGACAGTTGGCAACCTTTGTGAAGATGTAGCATGCGTCTGGTATTGCAGTAGCGTAATGCAATTTTTAAAATATTATAATAATATAATATAATAATAATCTCTCTAGATCATCTATAGTGTTGGGACTTCTCTTATGTACCTTTCTTTGGTTTACTCCACAGGTTTTTAAGGGTTTAGGTTTGGGGACTGAGTTGGCTTGGAAGAAGGTTTATTTTAGGTCTGGTGAATTATTTCTGTTCATTTGCTGTTTTGGAGCATTATCCTGCTGAAAGGACTTCAAACAGATTTCTATTTACCATGTCCTGTTATTTCAAAGACTTCATGTGCCTAAACAAGGTTCCCAGAGCATTGGAAAATAACCTGACCCAGAAAATCATAGATCCTCCACCATATATTTTACATTTGGCATGAGGTGCTTTTTCATATATTCATCCGTTTTTTTACACACAAGACCAAACTTGTGCATTTGTTTTCAAAAAGCTGGACCAAAGCACAACATTCCAGTGAGGGTTCCAGTAAAGTTTAGCAAACTTCAGCTATTGCCGCCCTCATAATCAGTTGGCTTGTAGTAGGGTGCATAATATATTGAATCTCAGTTGTCATCACAATTTCTGTGTGAGCGAAATCACAAATATCACAAAGGATTGCATGGATGCACTTCATGGAAAGCGATTACACTTCAAGTGTCATTTATTAACCCTTGTCATTCCTATATGCGCATAGATTGACTGGCCTAGATGCCAAAGCTTAGAGTGAGCTGTGGTAAAGTCTGAGGATGTCTGGACTAATGTTTTTATATCATGTTGCCCTAACATGTATTTACCATCTAATGGTTGTTATGGAGACTTGTGGTAGAAGAGCTAGAAGATGCTTGTTTGCAGGTTGCGTGTGGTTCTCTTTACAGGTTTAGCCTTCCAAAGTGCAATGGGAAGATTTTCTTAGGTTTACATCCAGCCTTGTTTGTCACACTTCTAGTTGTTTTAAAGGTTTTAATTATTGCTCTGACTGTAGGTATGGCCACTTTTATACCAGCAGGCATTTTCTTGACCCTCTTTCCTCATTTGGTGTAGGTCAACACACTTCTTTCTTACTTTGATACGCATGTTCTATTTTGAAGAGTGACTAGGAGGAATGTGCCTCTCTGTTAAACCAAATTTCTACCCCAGGATGTCACAGCATGTCATGGATGTCTAATTCAAAGTTCCTAAACACTCTTATTGGTATATATTTTAGGTGGAACTAGACGCCAAATCAACTTTTTTTTGCAGATAAACTGTATAAATTGGGCCTTAAGGGTGTTATTGTTATGTTACTGTGCAAATTTGTACATTTTCTTGTAAACCTGTTTAATTCTTCAATATTTGTCCTAAAACCCTCTTTATGCTGCCCTTTTTGAGTATGAATGGTGGTTCCTGCAGTTGAATTTTCCTATTGGCTCAAACGGTACAGCTTGGTACACCTCACAGCCCCACATTCATGTATAACACCATCTCACTCAGACACGCCCACGTGGCGACTCAGGAGTTGTAACTGCAAGCATTGATCATACCGTTTTATGGTTTATACGTTCGATCATATGCTTTACTTGAGATAATATAAATCTACATGTCAATGTAAGATTTGTGAAAGTTTGTCACTGCTTTGAACGCAAGCCTATGTTGGCAGTGATGCTGCTAACATCACTTTACCACTCAGAAACTGGACCCATTTGGTCTGTCTTCGGGTATCGCTGAGTCAGCGCCTTGAGCCAGTGGCTCGAACTAAAGAGCTCAGTCCCGCTGGGCTCCAAAAAGCCTCCCTCATCCACCAGTGATGAGGAAGGTAAAAAATCCTCCACCCCAAAAGATCTATCCGTGGCGGAACTACCAGCGTCGCTCTGCTCACTCTCCATGTTTCAATGTCAGATTAAACTAGCTACTGGTTTTGCTTTTCCTCCTGACCACACCCTCACTTAACCACCTCTCTCCACCCCTACACTCCTCAGTATCTCTTGGCAAAGCCCACTTTGGTGGCATTTTTCAAAATTAGAAGGTAAATGAACTGCTAATTTTGCTAAGTGAATTTAGTTGATTTAAAAGTTGGATTTTGCCAAATTTTAGTACGAGGTTAGTTTACTACCATAAAAGGCACGTTTATTTTGAAGCTGTTTACACATCTTTACTTGGGGTGTCTATGAATTCCAGCGTTATATGTGACCTAGAATGGATCTAAAATCAGCAGCAAACAATATTTACTATTGATTTTATTTTACCATGTTGCCATCAAGGCTTATCTGTGGACAAAGTAGGGTTTTTTTCCCTCTACCATTTACCATGCATCACATTTGCCATAAATATGGCTACATGCTACATGTAGACAGCTCTGCCCAGGTTCTCTGTAACATTCAATACCCTTTCGTAAACTTGCCCCTTTTGAAGCAAAACCTTTTAAATCAATTCTTTGCACTTGAAGTCAGGAATAAGCAGCTAAAAAACTGGAAGCAAGTAAAAAATTAAGTTTCACGAGGAAAACAACAAGATAGAAGAAGGTAAAATTCTATCCTTAAGACACTTCATACAACTTGAAATTTAACAGCATTACCAGCATGCAGAAACCGAGTTACAAATGACCTCTTTAGTTTTAGTCACATTTTCTTTTACAATTTATTTGATGCACTAATCTAAAGACAACGTAGGTGGTAAAAGAGGTCTCTCTGTTTTTTTTTTATTAGCCCACCCCATCGCAAAGAGCCAGTAGGTGGTGAGAATGATGCTATTGAGATAGATGAACAGAAAAGGAAGATTGAGGACAACTCTGATGCAACCACTTCACTCTCTGGGTGCCTGGGGCAGAAGGACCGTGATGCCTTGTTGGCCATGAGGGACCAGGCTCGTTTGGTTTCCACTGCTATACAGCTGCTGACCTCCCCCGAGTCCAACTGCCTGTCCTCCTCCTCCCCTTCGTTGTATCACAAGGTCTGCAGCAATGAGGCAGCAGAGCCATGTGACCTGGAGAAACCCCAGCCTCACTGCCAGGTACACGTCCTCTGTTTGCTCTGTTTCTCAAGCCTGAAAGCGTCACATGAAACCGATAATGTGTAGGATACTTCCACTGTGACACTTTATTAATTAAATCTATCTAATTATACTCCTATATGCTTACAATCTCCACCAGTATTGACAAATGAATGCTGCCGTTTCTGCTCCCCAGATCTCAGAGCTGTCTGATTTGGCCGACCGACCTCTGGTTGGTGCTCTGACCAGCAGGCTTCAGGCCCTGCACACCCAGCTGCAGACCTTTGTTGAGCAGGTCGACAGTCTGGGTAAACCTCCCACAGGAGGGAGAGATGCTCATGTGGAAGGGGCCTCCCCTCCAGCATCACCCTGCACCTCCATCCCCTGCTCCGGAGATGACCAGGAGAACAAAGCAGAGGGAAAGGTAAGAATACAGAAAGCACAGTCCTCTCCATCACTTCCTACCACAGTTTTGCTTTAGTTTATTTAATTTTAGGACTTGTGTATTTTTAAAACATGTTTTTTTTAGTTTCTTTCTTGTTGGTCTGTTATTGTTTTACTGCCTAAACATTGTTTTGGCCGACAACACTCTCAGTCCCATTCTATCATGCTTTCTGTTTCAGTTTCTTTGCACAATGAAGAATTCATTTACGCAGCATGCTCATATCTGCAGCAACCTCCTGGCCATATCAAAAACATTTAATTGTTGCTGTTAATCCAAATGAATAATTTCGAGTATTTATTATGCAGAATGGAAAACTGAACTATAAATTGTGTTAAGCATTTCTGCTTTTGCAGAGTCGATGAATTTAGTCAGATTTGAGCTGCCAGCGTAAAAAAACTCTCCATGTCCTCTGCATGCCGTTTTAATGCCTCCTAACCTGTGTTTAAATGCTGCTTGGGGCCTCAAATGGAGCCAGTTGCCTGGACATAGAGAGGTTATAAAATACTGTTTATTCGTATTAATCAACTTCACACCTAGTTCATACTGATGGGACTGTGCAACTGTGTCCATTCATATTATAATTGTGAGGTATATCTTTAGTTGAGTTTGGCATCATGAGTCTTAGTTGGTTCTCTTCATGTGGTGGTTCTTGTTTCCTTTGTGTCATGGCAATTGATGATCTGGATCTGGATCTATAAACATAATGTACATGTAGCAGTCAATAAGTCAATAAGATTCTGAAATAGCAAGTGCTATAAATGTTGTAGAAGTAATCACTGGTCAAAGAGATATGCATTAGGCCCCTTTCTCACTGGATTTAGATCCCCCAGGGTCTCAAGGACCTGAATATAGAAAACCTAACTTTTGTGTAAACACAAGCTTAACCCATTTTCCTTACTGGTTTCTTGGCTATCGTATAGTATATGCACTTTAATATTTCTTCACAATTTCTCTGTGAGGTTTATGCGCCTTCATCATCAGTTTCAGCCTCCCTGTTGAGGAGGAAATATCAGTATTTTAATCTGCTTTTATCAGCAGAATGAGATGATGTAGATGAAGGGGTTTCCTGTATGTAGCGCACCCCCACCAAAAAACAGATGAGTATGCAATACATTTAACCTGCCACAGCAATCTGTGTCCATATCTTAGTGAAAGCAGTCAGGAGGACTCATAGACTTCAACTGTTGTGATATATTATAAACTAACCCCTACTCCCTTGTTTCTCTGGCGACCTGTTTGTCAGTGATTTTATTGATTTACTCTATGGCTCCTTTATTATTTATTTGGAACCATATTATCTTCAATTTAGAATTCAATAAAAGAGCCAAGAAGTTCAATGAACCCAGCAGAGATTTGAAATGATCTTTTCAGTGTTTGTATAGTTGTACTGATGGCTATGTTGTGATTATGAATATGAATATATTATTTAATATTTAATATTAATAGTTTAATATTTTGTTAAATAATATTTCGGTCTGTTAAGGGTTGTCCTGTTAATAGTCAAACATATTTCAATCAACGAACTCTTTACTATGCTAAAACAACCAAACTAAACTACCAAGCAGAATTAAAGAATAAGGAAGACCAATGGGCTATGTACAATATAAACAAATTGATCAAACATGGTTGAAAACCATGACTGAAAGAGTGATGCAATATTACAATGCAATGTTATTTATGTTTGAGAACCAAGGATTATCTTGAAGAATCTGGAATTGAAGTTAGGTTAGTCTTGTAGCTAACTTAAGCAATAATTGGCATACCTTTAAACAACTATTCACAATGCAAGATCAGATCAAATATTATTCTAATAAAATAAGATTTTAAAGAATGATTTGCTGAATAAAACCAACCTTCTGGATGACTGATTCTCAACGGTGTTTAATTAGCTGCCTTTATTTCTTAAAATAATTTTTAAAGAAATATTATTAAGGAAATAGTAAAATAATATTTAAGGAAATATTTTAAATAAGAACCAAGTCTTTGAGAAATGGGCTTAATTATGTTGCTTAGTTATCAAGTTTAGTAAAATAATATTTAGGGAAATATTATTTCCTAGCTTGAAAACTAACAACCTTTTCGGGTAAATGATCTTTAGTAGGAAAGCACGTGTTCTTAGCTGTTAGCGGTTGGAGCTAACAAAAGAAGCATATAGCTTATCATCAGAATCAAACACACAGCTTTAAAATACCACTAATAAAAGGATTAAAATGCATAAGCGTGGACGGCGCGTTATGGTCGATCTCCTGTGTTTAAAATCACCCTTTTAAATAAAGTTGGTCTTAACTAAAAAAAAAAACACAAACACAGAACACATAAACTGAGCACGTGTACTGAACAGATAATCTGCTAGCACTAAGATGGCTAAGTTTTCAACACAAACAAAACCAAACGTCATAAAACAAAAAATGTTTAGATTATTTCATTCTAAACTTCTCTCTGCCCAACACTACCTCTTACATGAACCGTGCTGAAGAAAAGTTGTCAGGGGCGACGAAGTTGAAGAAACATCCACAGTGAACAAAAGGGTTAGCTTCAGCTAACCTCCGTAGCTGTGGGTTGGGGGGGCTCGCTCTTTCGGCCAGCCAAACTGCACGTTACTGCTGTAACCATGGTGATGCGGTCCCGTTGTCCTTCCTTCAGACCAGGAAAACTGCTCCACTCGGCGTCGTAGAGACAGGGTCTCTGCTGGGAACTCTCTATAACACAGTTTGCCTCTGTAGACCTCAGAGAGAAAGTCAAGCAACGCTTATACCTTAATTACCCCGTTCATGAATGAATACCGGATGCACAAACAGCAATTCATTCTTACTTATCTTAGTGCAAATGATCGCGTGATCGTATGACACTCTTGGATCCAGTTTGAAGAGTTATGTCTGTTTGCCTGCAAAGAGACATTAGCTCGCTGTGTCCCTCCGTCCAGTTCCTCTGGGGACCTGCGTGGAAGAGGTCAGTTTGTTGCAAAAGTGGGGTTTGTATTCAGACAGTGACGTCACGGGAAGTCTGCTATTACCCCGTTTCTGGTTGTGCTGTGAGTAGGTTAATGCGATTTATTTTGAAAGTTCCAGAAAAGTTCTTATTGGCCCATCATGTTGTACCCATGGCTGGGGTCCCAACAGCTATCTTATTCTTAGACTTTGTCTCTGGGTAATGTAATATGATAAAATATGAGTATCCATTCAAATTTTTCCATAACGTTAGACAATAAAATTAAATTTTAACAGTTTTTTGTTCATTGAGCTACAAATGGAGACCTTTAGAACTTGATCAACTGATTTAATAACAAAATATTCACTTATAAAACCATTTTTCTATTCTTATCTGGTCTAATTTATCTGTTTTTAGGAAGGTGTGATTAAATAATTATTAGTTTCAAGTGACAATACTCCATTAGAGGCCAGTTCCAACCCCTCCGATCTCTCCTCCCCTGTCCTCCCTCTCTTGTTCCTCCTCCTGTCTGCACGGGCTCCATATCCAATCGATTTCTGCACTTGGCTTCCTCCTCTTCCACCTTTCAAATCTCTTTTTTGCCACTTTTCACACATTCTCATTTTCATTCCTTCTTTCACCCTGCTTCTCTTTGACCTCTTCTTGCACCTCTCACATCCCTTGTTCCAACTTGTCGTTTTTTTGCTCCACGTCACTCGTTTCTCTCTTCTTCGACATCTTATTACTCCCTTCGCCCTTTGCTCTGACCTTTCATCCTAACTGCCTTACTCCTTCTCTTTCCCTTTCCACTCCTTTTCCTCTTCTTTCCCTGTGTTCCCTTCGTTATCTCATTCCCATTTTTGCCCTGTATTCCCATCTGTTGCTATTCTGTGTTCTGTTTAAATTTCTCCTCCTTGCCTCTCAGCTATTCATCCTACCCTCCATTGTCCTTTTCCTTCTTTTCTCCACACTCTCATATTCCTCTTTGACCAAGCTCTTCCTTCTCTACATCCTTTTCTTTGTCTTGTGAGGCCCATAAGTTTTTTTGTTTCTAGTTTTGCTGATGTCTCAGTGATGGACACCATTTTAGTTGTATTGTTTTTTCTTATTGTTGTCATGTTTTCTGTCATCTTCAATTTTTTTTTCTCCCGAAATGTCTCCTCCCCCATCTCTACTTCTTTTCTCTATGATTTTTTTGTTTGTGTGTTTTCTTTTTTTTTTCTTCTTCATTAACTTGCCCATGCATGCAGCAGCCTGATTGTAGGGACCAATCAGATCCAAACGAGGAGGATGAAACTCACCAGAGCAGCCAATACGCCAGCAACGCGGCGCAGAATCAGGAAGCCGGCCAGATGAAACAGGAGGAGATGGAGATGGATAATCCCGCGGTAAGCTCAATCATGAACAACATGACGGAAACAAACTCATACAGGAGACCCGATGTGTCAGCTTCAGTGCATCGCTTTGCTGAAAGCCAACATCATTTTTTAATCAGGCTGCAACTGGAGACTAAAACCAATGTTTTTTGCCAAGCTTTCCACAAACAAAAATAAACGTGAAACTTTGGCTGGTGTAATACTTCCTTTAGCTAAACAGTCATTGTGAAAATACAAGAATTTATGAGGTGAACTTAATTTTCCAAAGATATACAATTTCATATTAATTAGACAAGATCATTTATACACCAAAATCGAATAATTAAAAGAGCATGCAAATGCGTTTCTCAGTGAGTGAACATTCAGACCCAGGAGTACAGTACAGATTTAGGCAACTATGAATTAGTGCCATCTTGGTGTAGCAGGGTAACCCAGGTCTTCAATATGGAGGACCCAAGTTCGATTCCTGGTTGCATCAGGAAGGGCATCCGGTGTTAAAACTCTTGTCAAGTCTATGTGCAAGTTGTAATGACTTGCTGTGGTGACCCCTTGATGAGGGAGTTGGTGAAAATTCTCCTCCTCCTCAGGCAAAATTGACAATTTGTTTTGTTTGTGTGAGCAGTCAGCATGGTGTCCAGGATCACAGTCAACATCGTGACAAGGATCTATACATACACTATATTGACCAAAAATATAAATATTTGTCTGTCTACTTTTACATGAACTTTCATGACATCCTATTCTTAATTATTAGGTTCAATTTGTTGATGGACCCAACTTTAACTATTCTGTAAACATGTTAAATGGCCTTTATAGCACTTTATCAAGTCCCCGGAGCACATTACAATACAATCAATCATCCATCCATTCACACACTGACAGTGGTGAGCGACATTAGACACTACCCTGGGGCAGACTGACAGAAGTGAGGCTGCCATGAACAGGCCCCACCTCTGACGACTATCAGCAGGCAAGTCGGGTGAAGTGTCTTGCCCAAGGACACAACTACTGAGATGCACAGAACAGGGGTTTGAACCGTCAACCCACCAGTTACAAGATGAACTCCTACCACCTGAGCCACAGCCGCCTGAAAAAACATGCTCCACAAGGTTTAGGAGTGTGTTCAGCCTCTGTTCTAATTCATCCCAAAGGTGCTCAAGAAGGTTGAGGTCAGGACTCTGTGCAGGCCAGTCAAGGTTTTCCACACCAGACTTTATACACCTGTAGCCATGGAAGTGATTGAAACACCAGAATTCATTGATTTGGTGATGGGACCCAATACTTTTGGCAATACAGTGTATCTGACCTGTGGCTAAAATCTTTGGATAATCCTAATCCTAATCCTATTCTGATAGTCCGTTTTCTTCTTTAAAACTGACGTTTCCAAAGAAGCAAAAAGTATTTTCTTTGTCATTTATGTCCATCCAAAATATCCTGTGAAATAACATTGAGCTTCTCTTGTTCAGACCACACTAATGAAGTAGTTTTACTTTGAGATTAAACAGCAGTTTGAAAGGGAGCAGCAGTTGTCATATCTCTTCATGTCCAAACAGCAGTGGGACTTGCCTATAGAAGAGTTTGACTTCATCAGCAACATCTGTCCACTAATCTATTTTTAGTCTACATTGAAGCAAACCGTTGTATTGTCCATTCATCGGTGGCAGTCCCCACTACTTTTATCACTGGATCAGGTTTTGACTCCACCAGACATCATAATACAGGTTTTGCGGCAGACTGAAAGATGTTAGCTGTCTGCACTACCGGCACCTTCTGATAAATTGAGACAGTCAAAACCCAGGATTTTCTAACTTGTGGATGTACATCCTGCATACGTACGTACCACTATTAATAGCTGTAATCCAAGGCGCGAAGATTAGCAGAAAAAAGCAGTGATGTAATTGTTTCCTGCAGGTCCGCTTTAAGCCATGACCACCTAGCAACGGTGCTGCCCAGCCTCAGCCTTCAAGCTCACAATATTCTGTGTCTGCTGACTGCTTCCTCCCTGGCTGCCCATGCAGCATCTCCTCCATGTGGAAGGTTGTCCTAATTTCCATCGAAAACCAAACAAATACAACTGCATCATACCCCTTTGAGCAAAAATAAACATACTTTCACTGGAGCATGAGGTCACTGGTTGGCATATTTAATATTTAAAAGTTCCAAGTTTTAGCATTGTTGTTTTGCATGAATTGTTCCCAAAGTGCCCATAATTGCATTGCTGCAAATGTAACTAAAGAGATCTAAAGTATAACTTTTCAATATCAATTTAATAGCAAGAAACGGTTTTGTGGGTGAAACCTGTAACTCATAACGAGCATCAAGGTTGGCTGGGGTTTTGAAGGACCAAAGTGTGGACAGCTTGGGAGCCGTATGGTGAGTTGAACAGTAATTTATTAATCAATACCACTAGACTCACAAGTGGTAACAGGACGTGGAATACAGGCAGATTACAGACATGGAGCAATATAGAAAGCAGTAACATGGATCAGGTGACTAAGAGGAGGATCCAGTGGTGTCAACCAAAACCAGAGGGTATAAATGCAGAGGTAGGGTAGAGAATGGACCATTGAACCAAGGGGCTAATCGGGAGAAATATGGAACAGCTGCTGACAGGGAAAATGAAGGGCAACTAATGGAGAGAGGCTAATTAACACAGATGAGCAGGGAGTCCAGGGAAGTGACAGAAACATTTAAACACAAACATGAATGATGAACCTAAATTACAATGAATAAAACTAAAATAACAGCAACTGAAGAACACAAACAGCACGAAGGAAACAGATCATTCAACTCAAACACAGAACACTGGAAAACCAACGAGAGTTACGACTAAGATGATCAATTCCCCATCAAGCATTAGAGCACAATAAGCTGCTAAAACACTTCAGGTGGAGTTTATTTCAACTGCTGCTTTTTTATGATAACATATTACATATCTAAAATAATTTCAATGATATTGTAACCTTATGAAGTGAAGCCTTTTCAAAAGCATCGGCAGAACAATGTTTGCGTTAGCTGGGAGGTCTTGGTGTGATGCTGAAGTGTCAGAGTAATTTGATCAACACAGTGTTGTAAACAAAATAAACAGGGACACTACTGTCAAGCCTTGGCACCAACAGTAAGTAATAGACCGTTGTTTGCTCGACCTTTTTATGCTGCGTTTCCATGGCAACAGGGGCAGCACGCGTCTGCATCGTTATTCACCAGAGGGTGAATGGGTCAGGAAAAAGAAAGAGACAGCTAAGTAAAGGGCAACGATAAACAGAACATGGCAGACACCCAGAAATTGGTATTTAGTGCTTAGCTTCAGGGTCAGCCATACAGAAGTAAATCTGGTCTGTCCATCTGTTCAGCACATTTTGGTATGACAGCACAGAGGTATTCTTCTACTTCGAAATTCTCTCTAAAACTTGCAGCTTCTGATTTTTAGTTTGTGTTTGGATTTGCAGTTTTACGTATACATATGTAAATAAAGTCATATTTATTCATAGATGTATTCATAATAAAGACTCACATTGCATCTGGGGCTTATTGAATGCAAGAAGAAGCTCCTGGATTGCTCCTGGATGAGTTGTTGATGCACCCTTGGACTAATTTTGGTAGGTCGGCCACTCCTGGGAAGGGTCACCCCTGTGGGAACAATGTGTTGGTTTTTGAGGTCTTTTGGCTTACTTCATTATGACAGACAGGTTCTATTTCTGGCAGTGTAGCAAAAATAGATGAAATCTTTAAGGAGAAAAATATTTTTCATGTACCTGTAGACGTAACATATTAGGTCTACCCTGACCCTACGTTGACCCTGACCCTGGCTGGAGTGGTAGTGGACAATTTGGCACAATACAGTTTGGTCTTCCACTTTAATTGTATAAAAGCTGTGAAACCTGCTGAGTTAATTATAGATCTTTGACTTGGTTTGGTATGTTTTAATTAACAACCCGATAATCTCATTATTACCTAGATTTTGCTGCCTCTCCTTATTATGGTATTGGTGTAATCTCATCTAAAATCCTCTTGAACTTATATTTTCTTGGGGTAGATTCCTAGAGTTTGTGAATAAAAATTATACATTAGAGTATGTTTTTCTACCCTTTTGTATCCTCATGTTTTTTTTCCACTTTTTTGCACCATAGAGTCATTTTGCAACAGAAGTCAAAGTATTTTTTTCTGGCTGTTAGCGTTAAGGTTGGTGCTCTTGGTTGGAGATGATAGAGGCAGAGAGCAAGCTCAGGGGAGGGTAAAAAAAGGACATTCATGGTACAGTGGTTGGTCGATGGACTGCACTCACTCAGCAGGCTAATGAGCCATGGGTGAGTGCATGAGTATAGGTGTAGGTGTGTGTGAAGACTTACAGCAGAGTGGTACAGCTGAGGGTGGATTTAAAGGGTGATGCAGCACAAAAGTACCCTGTTTTTCTTTTTCCAAAGGGTCAGTTTTTATCATTCTCTTTAGAATATCTCCTCCCTCATTACTTCTTGTTTGGTTTTACTCGTTCCACCTGTTTATTTACTAGTTTCCCTCAGTTTTAATTGCTTTCTCTCGTTTCCTTTTCTCTCCAGTCTGTCCAGCTCAGTGACCTCCGGGCGCAGCTTTACACAGAAAAGGAGTCCGCTCGAGGAACTCAGGAGGAGCTAGAGAAAGAGAGGCAGAACCAAAAAAAAATCAGTCTCAGACTTTCCCAGGTCAGTTTAAAGAAGGAATAAACAATCAATAATAGTTTAAACAATAGTTTACACTATTTTTTCTATGTTTTTTATTTTTGTTGAATCAGTGTTTGTATTTTACAGTTTAAACTCGAACTCGAAATCGGTTTCAATATTTATTTTAAGTCAGTCTCAACATTTTCAGGATTTATTTTCAGAAATGAGCCAGGCCAAATATGATTACTGTGCAGCTATTTGTTTATTCAATTTCTTGCTCAGTAGCTACAGTGCTTTGCAAAAGTGTTGAAATGTTTAACATTTTCTCATGTTACAACCACAATATTTAGTGTATTTTATTAGGATTTGAATAAAACAAAGTGTGACGTAGAAGGAAAATGATACACGACTTTCTATAATCTGTAATACTTTGTAGAACCTTCTTTCATTTGGGCAAATGTCTCTTCCACCTTTGGCTAGAGACTGAACATTTTTGCCAATTCTTTGCAAATAGCTCAAGCTCAGTTAGATTATACAGAGAGAAAAAGTCTTACCACAGACTCTCGTTTGAATTTATCCCTGGACTTTGACTGCGCCATACAAATATGCTTACATCTGTAACACTTTTTTGTCCATTTTCCATCATTTATGACCAGCTTGGCTGTCCCTGCTGAAGAAAAGCATCCCCACACTATGAGTCAGCTGCCACAACATTTTACAGGAGGGATGGTGTGTTCAGGGTGATGCACATTGTTAGTTTTCATCTACACATAGAATATTTCACAAAGACCAAAAAGTAAAACTTTTAACCTGATCTGACCAGAGCACCTTCTTTCACATGTTTGCTGTGACCTCTGCATGGCTTGTGGAATACTGAAAACAGGACTTCTAATGGTTTCTTCTGGCCACTCCAATAAAGACCAGATTTGTGGATTGCACAGCTAATAGTTGTCCTGTTAAAAGATTCCCCCACCTGGGGGAATGTGTTATTTGTGTTATTTGTGTTTGTGTTATTTTTTTGGGGCACATGACAGTGATAGTGATGTAGCGCAGGATTGTGGGGGTTTTACTGAAGCAGAGAAGCAATATCAACGGTGTGTTCGTTTTTCTGTGCCGAAAGGATAAAAAGTGTATATAATATCTGTTATTATAGAGCAAAAGGCAAATGAAAGCATCACTAAACACTAAAATATCAGTAAAAAGCTGTGAAAAAGACTAAAAACTATAAAAATCACAATGAAAAACAGGAATCAAAATCTGAATAGACTATAGAGTAAAGGAAAAAAAACATCACAAAAGAAAAATACTGTTAAGTGTAAACACTTACTGAGTCTTGGGAGCAGTGATGGTTATACAGTCTAACTGCTGCTGGGATAACGCCCCCCTGTGCACCTAGGATGCAGCAGTCTGTCACTGAAGGAGCTGCCCAGTTCTGTAACAGCAACATGCATGGGGTGGGAGACATTGTCCAACAGTGATGTTATTTTTGCTACAGTCCTTCTGTCTCCAACCGCCTCCTCTTTGTTCAGAGGGCATCCAAGTACAGAGCCGGCTTTCCCAAATGAGTTTGTCTAACCACTTCCTGCTGTTGCCTCAACTAACTACACCGAAGAAGATGACTAATGCCATCACAGAGTCAAAAATACTTTGAAACTTGAGGTTGTAATGTGGCAAAATGTTTAAAAAAAAAGTAAAAAATATATGAATACTTTTGGAAGGCTCTGTAAAAGCCAAAGAAAGCAATCAACACTCTAACTCTAACTCTAAACACTCTATTTCAAAAATGAACTTGCATTAGAAGCAATCAAAGCATATTTTATCAGCTTTGAACCTTCTCTGACTTTTTATTTCCCCCTCTTAGCTCCAGGAGGAGCACCAAAAGGCCCTGCTCCGACGGGACTTCCAGCTTCAGAGCCTGGGCCTCCAGGCTCGGCTCCAACAGAGGCTGTGGAGTCAGGAGAGGACTCTGCTGGTTCAGGAGTCCCAGCACCTGAAACAGGCCCTGTTGCTGCTCAGTCTGAAACTACGCTGCTTCCTCAAGCAGTGGAGGCTGGGCTGCAAGAAGGACGCAGAGGGGAAAGATGTTTTGGAGGTATGAGTGGATGGAAAGAAGAAACATTAGAAACGATTAAAATTTGTCCATGTTGTATGTGGATAGTCTTATTCCTTTTTACAAGAACTATAGATTTACCTGTTATTTATTTACACAATAGACCAGAAGTAATTGCTTTGTTTTTGGTTAAGAGAGAAAAAACCTAAAAAAAACAACCATGAAGCATGAATTGGAGACCTTAAAATGGGATTATTTTAACAAAAACATTTCAGTTATTTTGTATGACTATGAAATTGTACCTAAACAAAATATTTTGGATTGATGAATGATTTTGGTTGAAGACCTAAAGAAAAGAGTAATACAGATGATGCTGACACTTTGACTGGCTCTTTAGATGAACAGCCTGAAGGATTTGTATTTGCTATTGGAGGAGGAGAGCCTGCCAACCCCCACGAACCAGGCAGATAAGAGAGCTTCTGCAGATGAGCAGACACTCAGCCCGACAATAAAGGCAAGCAGACTGGCACATGCACAGACACAGCTAAAAAGATGCATTTGATAAACTGCTTTGGACATGTATTCAACTACTAGCACCTGCATGTTTATGCATGCGTTTCTAAACATTAGATTTGTGTTTGTGTTGCTGCAGTCAAGCGCTGTGAGTAGCACTCTGGCAGACCTAAAGGTTGCTCTGCAGGACCTGAGTGCAGAGTTGAGACAAGAGAGACAAGGCTCCCAGGAACTCACTCAGCAGTTCGCAAAGGCCAAAGCGTCATGGGAGGTGGAGAGGACCGAACTAAAGAGCCTCATCACACAGGTAACAAAGCTGCTGCAGATACTGTATGTCTACGGTGACTAAAAAGTTCATTACATTCAATCAACTTAAATTTTACATGACCTCCTGAAGCACAACGTTCAGATGACCAGAACAGCCATTCAAGAGAGCTAAAGAGAATCAAATGGCAATAAACAAAGTAGACTTGTAAAAAAAGATGGAAGGTTACTGTATGCGCAGTCTCCTATGAAACAGTCGAGCTCTACCGTTTTGACTGCTTGGCTGAATATTCATTCAGGAAGTAAAACTGTATTTTAGAGTAAGGGGGTAACAGAAGGTGGAGAAATATACAAAGAAAAATGTTTTTTTTACTTCAAGTACTTCAACTAGTTTTACCAATTCCCCAAATTAAAACATAGACCTGAATATAAATTTTAAGTTGACCATGGGGATCAATCTCTAGGTTTCCATCTGTTTATTTGTCTGTAAAACCTTTCATACTTTTACTGCTTTTCTAGCTCCTCTACAGGCTTTGGGACATGATTTTAATGTTTCCTTCCCCTCTTGATTGTCTTTGTCTCTCTGTCTGTCTCAGAAGCTGTAATAGTTTTAATTAACAGCCTCTAGGATGGAAGACATCCTGTGTGTAATTGAGCAGGAGAAGAATGAGAGATAAATTATAGCCGACGGGGAGGACTGGTAATTTTGGCCAATTAAAACAGACCTAATTATATGATCCCGTCTCTTATTTTATGTATACATTTTATTCATACATGGTATGAATCTCTCCTCTGGGGTGAGTGGAATGGGGTTTTGTACAATGTTGCTGTAAAAAAACAAAGGAAAACTTAATCGCATATCATCTTTTGAGCAAAAAGGGTCACTTAGAAGAGGTACCACCTGCATCACAGTTTTAGTTAACAAATTGTGCCATGCATATGGCAAAAGCTTTTCCAAAAAGCATAAAATGATCTAGTGTTACAAAGTGCTTTAAAAGTCCACAAGACATCATTTACCTGTAAAATACATACATCTACATTGGCCTGCCATGATGCAACATATAGAAAACCACTTATTACATTGCACATTAAACATAGTTCACTGAGTACTGATGGGAGGGAAAAAAGGATGTGGTTAGGTGTTCCCACAATGAAGGATTTTCTCTGCATCATCTTGGTCCTTTCAGCACACAAACACAATAATCCTCACGGAGATACAGACAAACACTGACAGCCATCATTAATCATTGCCCTGATCTGAACGTTTCAGTCCTCATCCTTGGGTACAAGATCATTCGTCTTCTGGTTGACAGTTGCAGATGAGGGCAGAGGTTCAGAGAGATAAGACGCTTTCCCTTTTCCTGAAAGCAACGTCTTTAAAATAATTATTAAATTTTAACGATTGTGTTTGAAGGTTTTACAGAAAATTGTACTAGTTACAGTATTGTTTAAAGGTTTTAAATTACCTCCCATATCATTGTACTTTGTTTACAAGACTTTGACAGCCCTATAGAATGGGCAGATAGCTGATGAGCAAGACCTCTTAAAAATCGAAAGTCATCTGTTAAGAAGCAAATAATTGCTCAAGACTTTTGCACAGTACTGTTCATTTGTGCAGACCTGAACTCCCTTGGCTTTTCCTGCTGGGTGAACTATTCCACTTAAATGTGTCTGTTTGTGGGTGTTACTCTACCCAAACGCCACATTTGGAAGTAATCTCTCCTCTGCCAACAATGCAAACTGTAAAGTATGCCATCAATTTGCCACGCTGTGTGTGTGTGTGTGTGTGTGTGTGTGTGTGTGTGCGCGCACATGTTCACGTGCATGTAGCTATACCACAATCAGCCAACCACATCAGTGCCAAGGCTTCCTGGCAACTCACAGCGGGTCCTCCAGCTGTTGCTTCACCGAACAAGTCAATTCAATTTCAAACACTGTCCTTCCTGTCAAACAGTTGGACAGGAAATTATCTTCACTGTTTAACCTGACAAACAAACACAGTCAGAGAAAGTACAAATGATCTCAGGAGACTTGAACGCATGCCGGACAAATACAGCTTTCCTTTGCCTTTTCATCAACTTTTGAAGGCCTGCGACGCCCTCTGATGTTGCATTGGATTGTATATTAAAGGTTAATCAGTCATCCTCCCTGACTGTGGAGTTGTTACAAACACCTGCCATCTCTGTAATGACAAGTCGAGCAGCTGGAAGCTCTTATTGCTCATTCATCACATCTGTTGCATTAACTTCACTCGTGTAGAGAGGATGACATCTGCTGTATTTATTTGAAAATCAAATGCAGTTGCACCATTCTGGGCTGTTTGTTTGATGTGTGATAAAAGACTTGCAGCTTAACCAGAAACCAACCCTAAATGTTTTCTAATAACCCTTTGTGGTTACTTGTAGGCATGTGAAAGCATTAGATAGAAGGACTTTTTGGTTACTTCATGTTTGTTGTAGGAAACTCGCCAGTTCAGATGCTAGTTTTGTTTTGTTTTTTTGTTTGTTTTTTTACCAAACTCCCACATGTGGCTCCTTTTATTTCTTTAAATGAAGGATTCTGTTTTAAAAATACTTTTCCTTCTGTGAGGATTAATGTGAGATAGGATTATTCTTGTATCCTGTGTGGGTTTTATTTTTATGTTTCTACCTCCATAAATATAGTTAAACCTGTTAAACTGGGAGTGGCAAGTTTTGACCCAGACATCTCTGTTCCACCAGTAAACATCAGTAAACACCAGTTGTCCAGTGAATTAGCATCTCTCTCTCACCACCTCTGCAGTAAACCACTTTGAGTTGTGGGGCTCATTAGGCTGTGTTCGTCATTAATAAGAAATACTGTGCGGCCCATAAGAGACGGGAGTTGGGCTGAGTCTGGGTGTGTTTCACTGTGATTGGCTGCCTGACAGTTTCATTAGTACCACATATAGACGCCACCGAGCCAGACAGGCAGAGGCACACAGAGAGGATTGATGGGTCTGGGAGGTCTGGGTGTATGTGTGTGGGCATTTGCATTTTCCCGGTTGTCAGGCCGATGCGCCGGTACTGCACGGTGAGACACAGGCTCTGAGGAGAAAATGTCAAACTGCTTATAAATATTTGAAGGGATTCCACCTACAGGCTCTGCAACAGCAGGACAGAAAGGAGAGTGAAAAAATGGGTGAAGCGGCTCAAAATAGAGAGTGAGAAATCTGCAGGGACATGATAGAGTAAAACGGTTAAAGGGGAAGAATTGCAATTGATAGGAAAACCCTAAAAAAGGAAAGATAACAACCAGGGGTTAGAGGGGGATGGTTGCATTAATGTCGCTCTCCTGACTTTTCCCTTTATGAATGGGGGCGGTTAAATGATTCATTTATAATGTCTAATTATTAACAAGGTGTGTTTTGCACAATATTGACTCAACTCAAGCACAAACTGTTGGGTAGAAAGTCACTATCTGCTAACACTCATTACAAGATATTCCAGTGATTTTGTTATCTGAGTTTTCTTGATTTTGAATTAGACTTTTTATCCTGAAAGGATAACTGAGCATTTTTTGTTATTTCTCAGTTATTGTCTGATGGCTAAAAGCAACTAACAACTCTTCTTCGAGGACATTGTAATTTACTTTATTAAAGCCTTTTTAATGCAATTTGCACAGGTACTTTTGCTTATACAATTATAAACAAAACCCTCGTACTCGTCGTCTTCCGCTTATCCGGAACCGGGTCGCGGGGGCAGCAGACTCAGCAGAGACACCCAGACGTCCTCTCCCCAGACACCTCCTCCAGCTCCTCCGGGGGGAGCCCAGGCGTTCCCAGGCCAGCCAAGACATAGTCCCCTCCAGCGTGTCCTGGGCCGTCCCCTGGGCCTCCTCCCGGGGGGACGTGCCTGGAACACCTCCCGAGGAGGCGTCCAGGGGGCATCCGGTATAGATGCCCGAGCCACCTCAACTGGCTCCTCTCGATGTGGAGGAGCTGCGGCTCTACTCCCGAGCCCCTCCCCGAATGGGCCGAGCTCCTCACCCTATCTCTAAGGGAGTGCCCGGCCACCCTATGGAGGAAGCTCATTTCAGCCGCTTGTATCCGGAATCTCGTTCTTTCCGGTCCAAAGACCCAAAGTTTTATGGCCATAGTGAGGGTAGGAAACGTTAGACCGACCGGTAAATCGAGAGCTTCGCTTTCGGCTCAGCTCTCTCTTCACCACAACGGACCGTACAGCACCCCCAATTACTGGGGGCAGCCGCACCGATCCGTCTGTCGATCTCCTGCTCCATTCTTCCCTCACTCGTGAACAAGACCCCGAGATACTTGAACTCCTCCACTTGAGGCAGGAACTCCCCTCCAACCTGAAGAGGACAAGCCACCCTTTTCCGGTTGAGTACCATGGCCTCTGAGTTGGAGGAGCTGATCTTCATCCCAGCCGCTTCACACTCGGCTGCAGACCGCCCCGGCGCATGCTGTAGGTCTTGGCTAGAGGGGGCCAGCAGGACCACGTCATCTGCAAAAAGAAGAGACGAAATCCACTGGTCCCCAAACCAGACCCCCTCCGGGCCTTGGCTGCGTCTAAAAATCCTGTCCATAAAAGTTATGAACAGGACCGGAGACAAAGGGCAGCCAAGCCGGAGTCCAACATGCACCGGTAACAGGTCCGACTTAGTGCCGGCAATGCGGACCAAACTCCTGCTCTGCTTGTACAGGGACCCGATGGCCCCTAATAAAGGGCCCCCGATTCCATACTCCTGGAGCACCCCCCACAAGGCATCATGAGGGACACAGTCGAATGCCTTCTCCAGGTCCACAAAACACATGTGAACCGGTTGGGCAAACTCCCATGAGCCCTCGAGTACCCTGTAGAGGGTATAGAGCTGGTCCAGTGTTCCACGGCCGGGACGAAAACCACACTGCTCCTCCTGAAGCCGAGGTTCGACTATCGGCCGGACTCTCCTCTCCAATACCCTGGCGTAGGCCTTACCAGGGAGGCTGAGGAGTGTGATCACCCTGTAGTTGGAACACACCCTCCGGTCCCCCCTTCTTATGAAGGGGGACCACCACCCCGGTCTGCCAGTCCAGAGGCACTGTCCCCGACCGCCATGCAATGTTGAAGAGGCGTGTCATGACAGCCCCACAACATCCAGAGATTTGAGGTACTCAGGGCGGATCTCATCCACCCCCGAAGCCTTGCCACGGAGGTTTTTAACCACCTCGGTGACTTCAGCCTGGGTGATGAAAGAGTCCAACCCCGAGTCCCCAGCCTCTGTTTCCACCAGGGAATGCGTGATGGCAGGATTGATGAGATCCTCGAAGTACTCCTTCCACCGCCCGATAATGTCCCCAGTCGAGGTCAGCAGCCTCCCACTCCCACTATAAACAGTGTTGGCGAGGCACTGCTTCCCCCTCCTGAGGCGCCGGACGGTTTGCCAGAATCGCTTCGAGGCTGACCGGTAGTCCTTCTCCATGGCCTAACCGAACTCCTCCCAGGCCCGAGTTTTTGCCTCTGCCACAGGCCGGGCCGCAGCACGCTTGGCCTCACGGTACCCATCAGCCGCCTCAGGAGTCCCACAAGCCAACCACAGCCGATAGGACTCCTTCTTCAGCTTGACAGCATCCCTTACTGCCGGTGTCCACCACCGGGTTCTGGGATAGCCGCCGCGACAGGCACCTCAGACCTTACGGCCGCAGCTACGGGCAGCAGCCTCGACAATAAATGCGGAGAGCATGGTCCACTCGGACTCTACGTCTCCAACATCCCCCGGAATCTGGCCAAAGCTCTCCCGGAGGTGGGAGTTGAATACATCCCTGGCCGAGGGCTCCACCAGGCGTTCCCAGCAGACCCTCACTATGTGCTTGGGCCTGCCAAGTCTGTCCAGCTTTCTCCTCCTCCAGCGGATCCAACTCACCACCAGGTGGTGATCAGTGGACAGCTCAGCCCCTCTCTTCACCCGAGTGTCCAAAACATGCGGCCAAAGGTCTGAAGACATGACAACAAAGTCGATCATTGACCTCCTGCCTAGGGTGTCCTGGTGCCAAGTGCACTGATGGACACCCTAATGCTTAAACATGGTGTTCATTATGGACAATCCGTGACTAGCACAGAAGTCCAATAACAAAATACCACTCGGATTCAGATCGGGGAGGCCATTCCTCCCGATCACGCCTCTCCAGGTGTCACTGTCGTTTCCCACGTGGGCGTTGAAGACCCCAGCAGAATAATGGAGTCCCCGGGAGGGGCACTATCCAAAGGAGATGGGTTCCAGAGCCCACGCTGTGCATGGAGGCGAGCCCGACTATTTCTAGTCGATATCTCTCGACCTCCCGCACAAGCTCAGGCTCCTTCCCCCCCAGCGAGGTAACATTCCACGTCCCTAGAGCTAGCCTAAGCATCCGGGGATCGGGCCGCTGAGGTCTCCACCTTCGTCCGCCACCCAATCCTCTTTGCACCAGTCCCTCACGGTTCCCCCTGCAGGTGGTGGGCCCACTGGGGGATGCCCTCGCGTCTCTTGTTCAGGCTTGGCCCGGCCGGGTCCTGCGAAGAGCAACCCGGCCACCAGGCGCTCTCCGGCGAGCCCCGACCCAGGCCTGGCTCCAAGGTGGGACCCCGGCTCCGCCGTACCGGGCGACGTCACGTGCCTCGATTTAATGGTCCTCATGAAGGATTCTTGAACCGCTCTTTGTCTGACCCATCACCTAGAGCCTGTTTGCCATGGGAGACCCTACCAGGGGCATTTAAGCCCCAGACAACATAGCCTCTAGGATCATTTGAACACTCAAACCCCTCCACCACGTTAAGGTGGCGGTTCAAGGAGGGGTAAACAAAACCCAAAAACTGTAATCAAGTTCAACTGTTAGAATCTATACTGAGAATATAAAGCATTTATAAGGTTTTAAATTGACCAACTTTAATTGCAACAAAAAATGTGCCTTGTGAGCATCAAACTCAACTCAGGAAATTCTTGTTAATATTTATGATATTTGGCCTTTAAATATGCTATTTGTTTGGTATAGTGTTAAATATAACAATATGTCTGCACCCATTTCCTTTCAAATTTTCTCAGTTTTAAGATTTAACCAAAATTATTCAGTTTGGTTTAAGTCTATTCCAGACAATGGTCACCATTAGAAAAATAATAACTATGTCCAACTAATGGGGACAGATTTGTAGTTTTGAAAAACTACATGGCGGCTAAAGTGAAATATATATTTGTCTCAGTCAAAATTGTTCTTAATATTTACAGTACTTTTTTGTACCTAACCTTAAATTTATACATTGCCTTTAATTTATTTATGTAAATTAGTTTATAATCTCTTAACCATTTGCATATTGTACTGTAATAGTCTTAATTTCTGTCTGTTGTTTTCTTATTTTTTTGTTGAAGACACTGAACCATGGACAGTGAGATTATACATTCTGTTATTAGATATTATGTTTGCTACATCTTTCAATTAAAAAAAGACATCCCTTTCCCTTTTCTAAGATGATTCTTACTGAATTTACTGGTTTTTACTTCCAGTTTGAGACCAAACTTGCCAAAACAACAGCAGCACTGCCCCCCCCTGAAACCCCGGACCCTCTCGACCTGATGGTGGCGCTTAAAAAGGAGCGTGAGGAACATCAGCACCTTCTCGCTGAGTCATACGCAGCCGTGATGGACTTAACCAAACAGGTAAATTAATGTCTAAACTTGAGTCTAAATTAAAACCTACAACTTTTTGGACACTGATGTTGCAAACTGTAAAGACTTATTAAATGCAGAATTTAAATGGACTATTTTAGCTGTTAGATCTGGGCTTGCAGAGACATGTTTAAGCCTATTGAGGTTTAAATTATAAAAACACCATTACCTGGTATGTAAATGATGCACAGTGGCTACCTAAAGTGTTCACACACCTTGAACATTTTCACATTTCTCACATTCATTGTATTTAAGTATATTTTATTAGGATTTTATGTGACAGACCAACACAAAGTAGCACAAATAGTTGAAAGAAAATGGATTTTAACCAAAAAAAAGATCTGATAATTGCGGCTTGTATTTACCCCATTACCTTAATACTTTAGATTTAATGCAACCAAGCACCAAGACTCCTAATAAATAAACACAGTTCAGCTGTGTCTGCTGCCTTGTGAATAGTTTTTATATAATTGTGCTGTTTGATAAGTGGACATGCTGTAAATCAAATTCCCATTGGGGATAATAAAATTTCCATTTCCTTTGACCATTGGGATTTAATCTCAGTATAACAACAGCTGGTAGGTGGACACCTAAACTCACAGGCTAGACATGGAGAGCAATAATCAGAAAAGCAGTCCAGAGTCCCATGGTAACTCTAGAGGAGCTGCAGAGGTCCACAGGAGGGAGCATTTGTTGGAAGCACAATTATTATTGTGCTCTTTGGTCGGAGGAAATGCAAAACTCTGTTTTTGGCTGACACTGCCCATTACCTAAACACCATGCTGGGAAACATGGTGGTGGCAGCATCATGCTGTGGAAATGCTCTTGATCGGCAGGAACAGGGAATGCAAATAAAATATATTGAAGATTGTAGTTGTAATGTGAGAAAATGTTAAAACATTCATTGGCATGAATACCTTTACAACACACTAAAGTCTCAGCTGTATTTCAATGAATACATCTATGTCACCTCCATCTCTTTTCCTTTTATTCTGGTGTTTTTGAATCCCACTTTTTTGGCTTCCCCGACCTTTGATTGGATCAGCTTCAGATCGGAGAGAGGAACTGGAGCAGAGAGAAGCTGGAGCTGTTGGAGAGGTTCAGCCAGGAGAGAGCTCAGTGGGAACAGAGACTGAGAGAGGCTACCACACAACAGGATAAGGTACAATGGATGGGTTTTTGTAGGTCCATGTTAATGACAATTGTCAAGGTTTATTACAAACATCTTGGGTTGAGAGAGTCTGAAGGATGTACATCAGGTTCCAGAATTTAATTTATTTTCTGCTAAAAATGTTTGTGTAATATTGTCTCTAATTTATTATTTACATTGCATGTGTTTCCCTATAAACTGGCATCCAGTTGCATGGCTTTTCTCATTCAAAAAACTACAGTCCAGTAGTAAATGTTACAGATGTAGGAGTCAGACCTCTGAACACACTGCTGAGGGTTTTCAGGTTTCAGATTGCCTCTGGGCTTCACCTCTTTTTGCAGACAGACAGTAACTGCACAGATGTTAATGCCATGATGTGAGTAACTGGCTGACTGTGCTTTAAAAGCTGAGCTCACCAGAAAAACATGGTCACTCATATCTGCTGATTAGACACCTGCTCCTACAATGCCGAGCTGCTGCAACATGTCTGGGATGGTTGACAGGGTGCTGCGACCTTCTGTAGGTTGTAAGGTCAAAGGAATTTCCTACAAGCAAAACCTAAACCCCGGAGGTGCATTTAGGGGCATTCGGTCATCTTTAAAGATCTCCGTCTGTAGAGAACTCCCCTTCTCTCGCCCCGTTTCTGGTCCAGTCATTCGCTTTTTCCATTTCCTCATCTGTCTCTGTCATCTTCCTTCCTTCCTCTTTGCTGTGTGATCCTGTCTCATTCCAGCCCTGTAGAGGAAAATTGGGAAGAGATTAAGCTTGTCATTTAAAAAATATAACCACTAGGAAAGCAGCATTATTATACTGTGCCACCCACGAATATTAACTAGTTGTATATCGTTTTTTGTACCTTTTAAAGCTTTTTGACATTTAGTTGCAGTGCCCCCAACAGGCAACTCAGTGTAATTGTGGCTTTCTTCCACTTAACCACAGGCAGGGCTATACATTGCTACAAATACTATACATTTAATGACTGATTTTCTTGCTAATTGATTTGAAAAACAATAGCCATAAATACTCACCTTGGCAAACGAAGCATGCATACTATCTGTTCGGTATTCTGTTCATTCAGATAGTGTGGACTCAGGTGTACAGTGCTACAGAGAGTGTAAATGTTGTCCGTGCAGCTAGGCACTACATCTGCAGATGTCCTTTCCTTTTCTTCCGCTCCTCTTCATCCGTTCTGTCCGTGTCGAGGAGAGATTGCTTCTCAGCTTTAGATCTTACCTCGAGTGTTAAACCCACTGACTCAGCATCACCCTCAGTGTGTGTGTTTAACCTCAGTCTGCCACAGACTGATTGTAGCAGGCAAAATTTTCTCTTCTAAACTCTCCAGAGGTGGGGGCTGTGGACAACTTTACACCCAAAACAAAATGTTTTGGGTATGATGGTGTGCAGACATGTTACAGAGATCATTTAAATGTTGATTAGTTGCATAGACCAGAGCAAATAATTTCCTTTTAAATCGGTTGTTTTCTTTTCCCTTACAGTCGAAGTCTCCAGGTGCTGAATCCACACTGGACACGGCTGTAAATGGATCAGCATCACAGAGGTGACACTGGAATACAATCCTGTTTGCTTTAACTCAAACTTATAGAATTTCTTATAGCTGTTTCATCATCTGTGCTTTAAATAAATGAAAGTGTGTGGTGCTTCACAAAGATATTTGTATCCCTTGAACCTTTCCCCTTTTTTCAAATTCCAACCACAAATTTCTGTGTACTGTATTTTATTAGGGACTTTAGGTGCATTTATTATTCACCCCCCTTTACTTCGATGCCTATACAAAATGCAGCCCAAAAATGGAGGAGCTGCCAGAAGGAAAGTTGTGTAGTCCAACAAATCTGGCCTTCAAGAATGAGTGGCAAAAATAAGACCATTGTTGACATAAACCCAGAAGAGGTCCTGTTTGCAGTTTGCCACAAGCCATGTAGGAGGCATGGCAAACATGGTCAAGAGGTGATCTGGTTAGATTAAATTACAATTAAACTTTTTTTGCCGACATGCAAAACACTATGTTTGGGGAAAAAATAAATTCAGATCACCTACCCTGCAGGGACGGGGAAACTGGATAGACTTGATGGGAAGGTAGATGGTACTAAATATAAGATAATCCTGGAAGAATACATGTTATAGGCTGCAAAAGGTTGGAGACTAGGTCAGAGGTCACCTTCCAGCAGGTTAATGACGCTAAACATACAGCCAGAAATGCAATTTAATGGTTCAGATCCAAGCATTTTCATGTGTTAGAATGGCCTAGTCAAAGTCCACACCTAAATCCAGATGAAAACATGGGGCAAGACTTGAAATGTAATGCTCACGGATGCTCCCCATCCAACCCGATTTATTTTTGAGCATTTTTTTTTTTTTTCTGCTAGAGTATGTGGTTGTAATGTCACAAAATGCAGAAAAATTAATTCTTTGGCAGAGCACCGTAAATGTGTAATTGTGACAACTTCTCTCTCTCAATTTGTTTCTGAATAGGGTGAAATGTATGTTGGAGGACTCAGAGGTTAACAAATCTACTTGTGACAAGGACAAAGCGCAGCTTGGTTCATTGCCGATTTTTACTCGGGCCGAGTACGGTGATATAACCGTGAAGAACTGGAGCAACCTAACCGATGAGGTTTGGAATTTAGGTTTTCATACATTTACTGCTTGAAAAGTTTTAAACTTTGTTGAGCCTTCCCTTTCTATTTTTCTCTCCACTTTTATCTTATCGAGTCAGAATATTTATTAAATGCATGCGTGTCTCCTGGTCTAGACCCCAGAGATCGTTGATACTTGTAAAACCTGGGATGGTCCAAGCGGCTCCTCCAGTAGCTTCACAGCCTCTCAAATGGATCTGGATTATGTGCAGAGGAGCTGCACTGCTCCAGACCGGACCGGCATCCGTATCTACTACAGCCCTCCTGCTGTGAGGCGTACTGAGCACCGGAGAAGATACGAGGAGCCAAACGATTCGGATCACTCCGGCATTGGGAGCTCCTCTCTGAAACAGAAGGACACAGGTGGCGGCGTAGCTTCACTGAATGCTCAGCAACAACAACCTGCCTCATCTTTCACTACTTCTTATGAGCAGTGGCTCAGTTCGCTGTCCAAGCAGCACCGGGAGCTGCTGGAGAGCAGAAGCAGCAGCATTTCTTCTTCTATGCCGAGTGTCTTTAGCAGCAGTGTCAGCAGTGGGGCGGCTAACAGGGTGGCTGACGGGATGACGTCTAGTTCTCCCTTCCATGACCTGGAGATCGGAGACATTTCTGCCAACCTAAGTGATGACATGAAGGAAATGACTAACTGTGTCCGCCAAGCTATTCGCTCTTCTTCTCTGGAGAGGAAATCCAGCAAGGAGCCTGGGAGTCAGGTATCACTTCACATTCAGAATCCTTTGAATTTTCTTAATATGATTTAGTTCTTTTTTGCAGTAAATGTTTATATGGCTGAGTCAGAAAGTTCTCAATTTTCTTATTGCAAGCTCAGCTCTATTGGAAAAAGATAAATTAATTGGACTAATCATTTTAAATGATGTCAATTCCTTCATCCAGCCTGTTGGAGTATGCACCAAGTCTACCCAGACTGTAGCTCATAGCATCAGCATCGGGCTGCAGACAGAGAGCCTTCCCAGCAGCAGGGGCATAGGGCTGCACTCCAAAGCCTGGTCCCCTCGTCCGTCACCAACAACCACCTCCTCACTGGCGTCTGCCCGAACCCGACAGATCTCTACATCTCTGGATAAAGTTCACGGGCGTATTGAGAGGCCATGCTGTTCACCCAAGTATGGATCACCTAAACTACAACGAAGAGTGTCTTCTGGTAAAACTTATCCGTTCTTCTGAGTCCCTCTAAACCCAGTCTGATAGTGTTTCGGATCGTATAGAAGAAGGAATGAGCAAATTTCTGTTTTCAGGTTCCATTTCCAGACTGGACGGGGCTTCCTCTAGCAGGGACCGCAGCATGTGGAGCCTACCTCAGAGGCCCATCGGTGGGAGTGGCGGCTCTGCTTGGGCTCGCTCCACCACTACGAGGGACAGCCCCGTCCTGAACGGCCTCACAGATGGCCTCTCCAGCCTTTTTAGCGTGGTGGAGCACTCAGGAAGCACAGAGTCGCTTTGGAGGAGTGAAATAGGTGAGATCCAGCTGGTGGACTGACGGAGCTGATGAGGAAATGTTAAGAAAGTGTTCTTTAAGTGTTCTCTTTTTATCATTTGAATCTTTAAATTTGCTGTAAAAGTTAATTAATACCATATTTGATGCTGTTAAGTCTCTTTAAAACATGACGGTTTTGCACACTTAAAGGAAGAACTTGACAAATTCAGGATTTTACTCCTTCTTTTGTTTTATTTCAAACTATTTTCAGGAAGGTTAGAAAATAGAGGAAAGGTGAAAAAAGCTAAACAATAATAAATAAATACATTATTTTGAACCAGGTTTTTTTTTGCTTTTCTTTAACTTAAATCATGCTCTTATGCTTTAAATTTTAGGTATCATTCTAGTAAAGCAAAAAATGCTGTATTTTACCTAATATTATCTTTACATTTCATCAACTTAATTCAAAAAAATTCTACAACAGTACAATTCTTTTTTTAAAATATTACCAAACCAGATTAAATCCTCAACAGAGTTCCATAAAGATGAGCTTACTGGTTTACTTACTGGCTTTCTAAGTCTGTTTTCCCATGAATTTGGTTACTTTGCTTGTGAGGTGCTCCATTTGCGATTGCTTTCGCTGTCTGCAACCCAGTTGCAACTCTGCCAAATGACTGGTGTACCATTTGTATTGTTTGAGTTCACTGCTGCTGATTGACTCGGATCACCTGCTGAAGTGTACCACAGAGCAGCACACTCACAGCCACACCTCAAAGCAGATCGCCACAACAGATGCAAAAGAAAAAGTTATTCTCATGAAAAGCCCAAATTTCTCCTAGGCTTGTGATATTTCTAACCCCAAATAAATTCAGTAAATCCTGTCGGTAATAATCCAAACCTGTGACCCCTGCACTGCTTTAGGATCGAGCCAGACTGCCAGCCCAGCTCGTCAGCCTCCTGCTGCAGGAAAACCCTCCAGTTCTGTGGTTTGCGGATCTGACTCCACCTCTCAGCGATATGGAGGGTTGGTGCAGGAGTTCATCAGTAATGTCTGCAGCAGTCGCGGACCAGGTGGACTCCCCGTGTCTGCAGAGAGAGTGCAAAAAGACCCCCTTGGCGTCCTCGGAGGTGTGGGTGTCCTGAGTGGTTTTAGCAGCGTAGATGAACCCACAGTCGGGGGGGCTACTGCATTGGCTGGACTGAGCGGGGGCAACGACAGCGTGACCAGGATTGTTAATAAGAGGTTTATGAGGCAGACAGCCGGGGAAGAGATGATCAGCATCATGGGAGGAGGGAAGGAAGCAATAAGCATCAGCCTGGCTGCAGGACCAGGAATGGAGGTGATCAGTTTATATTGAGTTCAGATGGATTTCTCTTGGTTTGTTCATTTAAATTAAATGGTAGTTTCTAGTGTTTTACTAAAGTTTTCACATATGTTGAACCTTTCTGAATGTTATCATATTACAACCACAAACTTCAATCTATGATATTCGTACTTTAAATCTGAATGTGGTATGCATACATATTAATCCTCCTTTAATCGGATACGCTAAATAAAATCTAGTTTGAACTTTAAAACTTATGTAGTTAGTAAATGTTGTTCTGTGAAGGCCTCAGGTTTGTCAGAGAACATTAGTGAGCAAACAGCATCATAAAGACCAAGGAACACAGCAGATGGGTCAGAGATAAAGATGTTAAGTTATAAAACACTCCTATATTCATAAAAACGAAAAAGGTAACAGTATGGTACAAATGCAAAGCTACCAAAACATGGCCAGAACCTAAGCTGACAGGCAGAGGAGAGAAGTATTTAGAGTACCAGTCCAAAGACCAATGGCAACTCTGAAGGAGTGGCAGAAATCCACACCTCAGGTGGAAGGACTATTTATCAAGCATCCCACAAAGGTGGCCTTTATCAGAATCAGAATCAGCTTTATTGCCAAGTTTGTACATACAAACAAGGAATTTGACTCCGGTACACTTTGCTCTTTGGTTTTTGTTTTTGCACAACAGAATATACATATTTACAATGTACAATATACACATATATAAATATAAAGGTGCATTTGCAACAACTGTATGCTGTTGTTTTGTATTTTATTGAATGTTCAACAGAGAAACAGCCTGAGGGAAGAAACTGTCTCTGTGGCGGCTGGTTTTAGTGAACAGTGCTCTGTAGCGTCGCCCTGAAGGCAGAACTCTAAACAGTTTATGTGCAGGGTGTGTGGGGTCTGCAGAGATTTTAGCAGCTCTTTTCCTGACCCTAGACCTGTATAAGTCCTGGATGGAGGGAAGGTCAGCCCTGATGATTCTCTCTGCAGTCCTGATTATTCGTTGCAGTCTGGACCTGTCCTGTTTTGTGGATGAACCGAACCACACGGAGATGGATGAAGACAGTACAGACTGAATGATGGCAGTGTAGAAGATGACCAGCAGCTCCTGTGGAAGGTTGTACTTCTTAAGTTGCCTCAGGAAGTACAGTCTCTGCTGGGCCTTCTTCCGAACAGTGTCTATGTGTGGAGAAGAAGAAAGCTAATGATGAATGAAAGCCGTAGGAAGACCCATTTGCAGTTGGTAGGGACACAACATTATGTGTAAGATGGTGATCTGGTCAGATAGGACTAGTAGTAAAGCTTCTGGTTTTTGTGCAAAGCACCATGAGTGAAATAAAACAAACACTGCGCATCACCCTGAAAATACCACCCCAAGCCCCATGCTCTCTAGATGGTGTGTAACTATCTAAAACTTTAACCCGCTTAAGACAGTGGACATAATGTGGGAGATAACTTGGAGAACACCCCCCACATTCCCTCCCCTCATAATCCGTACTTCCTGCGGCAACTCAGGAAGTACAACCTTCCACAGGAGCTGCTGGTCATCTTCTACACTGACATTATTCAGTCTGTCCTTTGCACATACATCACTGTGTGGTTTTACTTTTCCACAAAACAGGACAGGTCCAAACTACAACGAGCAATCAGGTCTCCAGAGAGGATCATCAGGGCTGACTTTCCCTCCATCTAGGACTTGTACAGGTCTAGGCCCAGTAAAAGGCCAGCTAACATCTCTCCAGACTGCACACATCCTGGACACAAACTCTTTGGACTTTTACTTTCAGGTTGGCGCTACAAAGGGCTGTCTGCTAAAACCAACCACCCCATAGAGTTCTCTTCCCCCAGACTGCCTCTGAACACAAGGATCACCTCACAGCCTGAGTAGTCAATTACAAAATTAGCATATTTGCACAACTGCCTTTTGTTTTTGTTTTATATAAAAACATAATTAAAAATTCTACAAACATACATGTTCATACTGTTCTTTTTATCCTTTAAACGCTGTGAGCGCTTGAAACCTAGGTCAGATTCCTTACCTGTGCATACAATCTTGGCCAATAAAACTGATTATGATTCTACTTCTATAGGGACAGCAGAGCTAGTAAGAGTTGATGAGAATATTATGAAGCTGAGTTGAGTGCAATGCTCAAAGAAAGCACGTTAAAAACTGCAAAAACTCCCTTGAGGGTTGGGAAGAGGTTCACCTTCCAGCAGGACAACAACCTTAATTATACAGCCAAAGCTACAATAATATTAAATTGAGAAACTTTACGAACACAATTATGGTTAAGATGCTGTACATCAAATCTAGCTGAGCTTCAGGTGATTTGCAAAGGAAATTGGGCAAAAGTTTAAGTTTCTAGATGTGCAAAGCTGGTAGAGACATACCCCTTGCAGCTGTAATGTCAGCAAATGTATTGCTAGATACCTTTTTTAGATTTTTATTTGTAAAAAAAATGTAAGTCAAGTATCCTTTTCATTCCAGCTCACAATTATCTAGTACTTTCTGTTGGTCTATCCAATAAAATCCCAATTGAATAAATGGTAGTTTGTGGTTATAACATGACAAAATGTGGTAAGGTTGTGAAGGTGCTTTCACTTCTGCAAGGCATTGTATATCACAGCATGATGATATGTGGGAAAAATGTGACATTGTTTTATTTCCCAGGATGCACCCTGTGATTGTGCTGCCCAGTCCTCCTGCATTGTCCGATCATCCAGAGCAGCTGCTCGCCTGTGTAAGCACCGTCTGCAGGAGTCTCCAGCTGGAACGGAAGAGAAGGCAGATGCCTGGACTGAGTGATGAGGCTCCCACTGCCCCACGCAAAGACACGCAGCACATATGAAGACGCACACGGAGGAAATTCACAAACACTACTGCCATGGAAAGGCTTTCCCACACCTCCCAGAGCACCTAAGGCACACAAACACCTAGAACCTGCCACACAGGCCCACTGCCAAACATTACACAGAGACAGCACAGACTGCCCCACAAAGCTACTGCCACCTTCACACAAACAGAACCCAGGCACTACCACTCCTGTTTCTAGACATGCAACCGATGCCAAGGACACACCCAGCATCCCAGACCTACCAGCAGGACTGAAACCAGATACACTCTCTTATACTTCTAACAACAATCATCAGGTAAAATGATGATGTCAACCTCCCACTAACAGAACAATGGGTACTACATCAGTCTGCTGATTTTACGATTATTCACAAATGCATGATGTAATGTTCTCATTAGTGATTTCAAAATTATCTATAACTTTGGGAGGTATGAAACAAAGACATTAGGTAGAAATCAAAAAAGTTGTTTCTTTTACGTCTAGTTTTTTAGTTTATGTTGGGATGGCTGGTCCGAATCAACCAGTTTGCTAGTCGAGTTACAACTAAAGGCTCTGATCATTTCACAGTAATGGACTTGTTCCTGAAACGCCGTGCTGTGTTGGATTGCTTTGCACAGTTAACTTCACAGATCTCAAAAATGCCACATCTTATTGACGCATAGCAGACAGGGTGGAATACACCGTGTTTTGTTAGTAAGTAAGAGGAAGAGGTTGAAAACTATTGGGATGCATGTTCCACAATGACCAGATTTGAACTCATATGAAGGAGGTAGGGACATAATGGCTCAAAAAAATGAAACCATGAAAATGATCTCAAACACAATGTTTTCCCTGTGTTCTTTGTGAGCATTCCTGGAGAGCAAACATAGCTTGAGGCTTGTTTGTCTTGAGCACTATGCCCTCTGTCTTGTCGAACTAGAGATACAAATACAGACAAAATGGGTGATATCCAAGCCATGACTTTTACCTTCGTTAATTGAAATTATACTGATTGATCTCCAACAGCATTAAATATTTGAGCAACAATCTGAACGCGTGCGTGCCTGCTGTGTGGTCTCTTGAAACGGCTTCTGTTGTTACACACACACTGCGAACCATTCCTCCCTGTTGTAAAGTGAAGCTGGGATCCCTTCTGTTAAGCTCACGGGGCACTGGACAAAAATATAAATAGATTTATTATTATTTTTTTATTATGTTGTTTTTTTCAGACTACCCAAGTCACTTTTGTTGGGAGCACAAGTGAGAAATGAAATGCATTCCATTTTTACTGATAAATTGAAAACACGCTTTGGGATCAGAATTACACAGTTGGAAAAATACCTTAAATAAAATAATAGAGTGCCTAGCAAAAGTATTCATACCCCTTGACCCTTTTTACATTGTGGACCGTTCTACCACATGCATTTGCTTTCTAAACCATTCCCTTGCAGCTCTGGCTGCATGATTATGATCCTGTTGGAAGGTGAAACTTCACTCCAGTCTTAAGTCTTCTGCTGCCTCCAACAGGTTTTCATCCAGGGTTTCTCAGTATTTAGCTCCATCAATGTTCTCATAAACTTTAACCAGCTTCCCATCCTAGTTAAAGAAAAAGCATCTCTGCAGATTGATGCTGCCACCACCATGTTAACAATGTTGGGAATGGATTAATGTTTGAGATATTGTTTTATAACCTAACCCTGCTTTAAACTTCTCCACAACTTTATCTCTGACCTCTCTTGGGTGCTTCTTAGTCCTCATGACACTTTTTGTTCCTTAATGTTCACAGATCATCTGTAAGTTTAGGCTGTACACAATTCTATTCAATTCACTAATTAGAAGACTTCTGACAGCAATTGGCTGCAGGATTGTATTGACAGGTATTAGGGTAAAAGGGGCTGAACACATATGCATGCCATACTTTAATATTATATTTTTTATTGGAAAAATGTACGTCATTTTTTTTCCACTTCACAACTACGGAATACTTTGTGTTGATCTACATCAAAGTGTGTGGTTATAACTTAACAAAATGTGAAGAAGTTCAATGGGTATGAATAATTTTGTAAGGCACTGTGCTTAGTACTTTTGATACTTAGATGGTGCCCAATTAGTGCGTCTGTTCTACCTATTTTTCTAATTACATACAATCAAAATAAAAGTGTAATTCTCCACATGCACCAACTATTAGCTGTCTTACTACTAAACGATATTAAAACTCCTTGAATTGGTTTTTATCATTATTCCAAACATAACTGCCTTGGAACACCTTTAAGCATTTTAAATTTGTAGCTTAAACATATATTTTTTAAAATTTTAAGACATGGCCTTTTATATTTAAATATCTAAAACACTGGAACTTCATTTGAAATACATCAGTAAATTCATTTTATTTACAAATAAAAAGTTTTTGTCAAGCTGACACACTGAGTTATCTATAAACTGGTCTATAGAGCTAATTGTCCCTTAACTGCTACATAATCAGCAGCATAAATCAACGGCGACACAACTACAAAGACATAAAAACCCTTTTTGCCATTCTGCAAAGACGAGAAATGTAATGTTGGACAAAACATAAAAATACATTTTTTTAAGGGATTTTTTACACAGACCTCCAATCCATTACCTTGCCCTGTCCTTGTCGTTTTTGTTCACTCAACTAATTAAAGTGCCTGTTGGATTGTCTGTCTAATATTCAGGTCACACTAAAACTGGACTCTCTAAAACACACAATCCAGGCAGCCTACTTTTATTTAGGAAGATTTTTGTCTTCATAAATGTACTGTATCACAGTGCAGCGACAAAAGGGTAACAACTTTCCGTTGATGTGGCATACATTATATGTCGGCCATTTTAAAATACAAAAGACATTTCAGGAAACTAAATTATTTTAATTTTTAATTAACATTTTGCTGATCTATTATCCTGTCTCTGATGTGTTATCATGGTGCTACTTGGTGTACAGTCTTTGGTGGGCTTGTTGTCCTTTAACAAGGAATCTACCCATCTTGTGTATGCACACAGTTTAGTGACTCAGCAGTTTAAAAGTAGGGCATTACAGAAACAGTACATGTACTTAAATAACATGCTGAGGAAAACCCACAGTCTCTGTGCTGCTGTCTGTCTCTGTTTTAGCCCTAATTTTAGGTACAAAACCAACAGCATGAAACCAGCTGCTTCTTCACAACATACTGACCTGAATACAAAATAAAATGACTAGACTGTCTGATTTTTGGCCACAACAACATGGCTTTAACTAAGATATTTAACTGGTTTACAGGTTAGGTCATGTTTCAAGGTTTTCCAAAAAGGGTCATTTACTATTTATTTTCATATTTCATTTTCAGAACTTTTATTTAAAAGTTTTATTACGCAAGAATTATTATCTAAAGCTATAGGTAAATCCTGATTCTTATGATCTATTTATACTTAAAAAGAAAACACAATAAATACTAGATAAATCTTTAGTGTTTTTGTTTTTAATTGAGCTACTGAAACATTTTGGGGAACTTGAATTTAGAGGAAACCAAGGGATTAGCTTTCTGATAAGCTATCACATTTAGCTGAAATGTTAATTTAGCAAAGCTACCTTTTTCACTACTTCGCCATTTAAATTTCCTGTGAAAATACATATTAAAATATTATACCCATTAAAAAGGCTACAGGCTGTACCAGTTCAGTGCCGATTTGCATTGATATATTTAGCATTTTTCTTGAACTGAAAATAAACTCAAAGGGCTTTCTGTAATTTGAAAGATTTCTCTATAATGCTAATTATATTCCATAACAATATGTTTAACAGGATTGTAGCTGTATTTCCTGCTGTTAAAGGGTTGTCCAAAAATGATCCTTTTGATTTTGCTAACTGTTAGCCTGTAGCTAGATGTAAAGCATTTTATTTAGCTCTCAGAATAGAGTTAAGGTCTACTTTCTCAAACCTTAATGGAAATATAGGGCAATAAGATACACAAGCTATTTTTTTCAAAATGAAAGAACTCAATAAACCAACAATTTTAGGCCTTGTTATGAATTTCAACCATTTACAAGGTTGGCCTGCTAACATCATAAAAATGTCATAGGATGTTGGAAAAGCACCAATAAAATTACATTTACAGTTTCATTTTGTCAAAATTATCTGCATGCACTTAAGAGCCTGAAAAATGATGGACATAACAGAATGTAACACAAAGTTTATCAAGCTTCTGCATGCACTAACTGCAGTGAAAAAAATAATCTCACTGTTTTATTCACCAGACTACAAATAACCAAACTGATTAGCATTATGTTTTAAAAGCACTGAAGATTTCAAACCATGTTTAAATAAAAATGTGTATTATTTTTTTTTTGTATCTTTCCATTGCATTTATAATTAAAACTCGAAGCTATTAAAACTGTTTGCTCACAACAGAACAGGGTTGTGCTTAAAACATCAATATGATCAGCTTTATACACAGCAAACCAATAAACAGCCCACTATGGCAGGGACTTCAAGTTTTTTTGTTGTTTTATTCCAAAATAAGGTGATTTTATGATTCTTATATTGTAATTTTTTAAAATTATATATGCTTGCTTAAAACTACAGGTAGACCGTTTACAGGATTTTGTTCTACCTCTTCGACTGTAACTGAAACTCATGTAATCACTACATACCTGGTTTTTTTTTTTCAATGTCATTTTATCCACATGAAGGTCACTTTGGTGCCTTGCCTCCACAAAAGTGTCTTCTTTTTATTAAAACCTTTCCCTTTATCTGCGTATATTTAACTCCAAAAAAGCACCACATCTTAGTTGAAAATGCCAGATTAAATATAACTGGAATTCAGTTTAAATGTTGTAATCTGTGGGTTTATCTTACCTTTTGGTCTTATACAGTTGGTGAGAGATTTCCGGGACTTTAGCTGAAGTGCACCCTCAGATACTCTTACTTTGTATTACCAGATTTCCAAATGGGTGAAAATCATAAAACAAATGCTGAGAAAGGTTTTATTGTTGGTGTCTTTCTTCTAAAGAAGTATGCAAAAATGCTGAACACGTTATTGTTTTGATGAGTCATATGTGATAGATTGAGATGCATAACACAAAATGATTCTGATCTTTTTTTTGGTTGTATTATAACACAGAGTGTGGCTTGGTAGAAGTGGAAATCCATCACCTCCTAATCCCTAAATGGCATTTTATCCACTAACTAAAACATACCACAGGTCACACAACACCAGCCAATGATCTTCTTTCTGTAGGGCATCAACCATTACTCTTGTACCCACTTTTATGTAAGCCTGAGGCAACATGAATATTTCCATCGGTTTGTAATGTTTCCATACCATTAATTAGATTATTACATGCTGGGATTATGTAAATTAATTATTCTCTGTTCAAAATGGTAGCTAAACTATTACCTAGAAACAGCCTGTACATTTGCTTTATTAACAAACTGTTATCTTTTTTTAAAAGTGCTTTATTATTAAAAGGAGAATGCAATGAAAGCTAATTTACATGGGTACCTAGTAAAGAAATTCCGACCATGTATGGTAATAGAAAAGAAAGGAAAATGTCTGTACTGTCTGCCCTTTTATTTCTTTGAGAAAAGCTGAATGTCAACAGCTGATCTTACCTAGGTCGCTGTGGAAATATGTAGCTCTCTCCCTTTTTAGACAACACTTGACCATTTTCTCTGTATATAGTTGCATTTTCAATATGAATGGAAAAAAAAACAAGAAAAAGGCGATAGCAGATATTAAAAGATGCAAGAAAAAGACGTCCAAAATGGATTTCTGAAAGCAGTCGAATATATTTGTTTTTTCCAACCATGGTGGCTTGTAAGATAAGATGAAACTCCCTCCTGTTTGTCATAGAATTCACAAATAAACGGATTTTGATGTGGTTTGTTGCCATTTTTTATTCTTTTTTCCACATTGGATCGCTATAACATTTTACAAAGTTCCTCTCTTATGCTTACCCAACCCCACAGGTTTTTCCAGATTTATGTCAGGGAATGAGACCATGGAAGATGGTTCATTTTAAGTCTGATAAAGCAATGATTTCTTGATTTGGCCAGATGTTTTGGATAAAAATCCTTCTGAAAGACTAAATGATGATCCATTTTCAGTTTGAATTCAAAAACACTTGGCATTTCAAAGAGTTTTGGATGACATCTACACAACAAAGTTCCCAGGGCGTTTAGAAGAGAAACAGGCCAACAGCATCACATATCCTCCACCATGCCTAACGCAAGGCAGGAGGTGCTTAACCACATATTTGATGCTGAAAAACTCAATCTTACTTAAAAAAATAAAAATAAATGACACTAGTGCCACAAAAAAAAAATCTTCAAAAAAACTCCCTGCAGAGTTTAGCAAACACCAGATGTTTGAACTTACGGTGTTAGAACAGAAAAGGGTTCTACCTGACATGCCTCGCAAAGGATAGTGTCTAATGGTGATTTGGTGACCCCATGATGCCACTCTTAGTTGCAGTGCCCTGGCCATAAGGTTTGTAGAGATTTTCCTCCCTTACTGTCCTCCCTACTGTCCATAGTGATAAACTTGAGTTCTTGTCCCTCCATGTTTGGAGACAGAAAGTAATATGTCAAAAAAATTCCAAGACACTTTGATCAAAAATTGAAGCCTAAATACATAAAATGCTTCAAAGTTATGTATTTTAAGTGTCGCACCAGTGGTTTTGTTATCTTAAGGTGGGCTGGGGCTGCTGGCATTGGGCGGGTGATTGGGTAGGCTTGGAGGTGTGCTGCTCCACTGGCTGTCGTGTCTGGGCTGGAGAGTTGTGTAGAGGTCTGGCGGGATGATGGGTGGGGGAGTTGGGTCTTCTTTCTGAATGTGGGGTCGCCGGCATTTGGAACCGGCTGAGTGGTGACGGTGACGGGCTGGGTTCAGGCGGTGTCGTCACCAATCTGGACTGATGGCTCTGGTGGTCTGCCTGTCTCCACCTTGGAATAAAGGGGACCACCTACCTGGTCTGGGAGCTGGTTGCCCCTCTGAGGTATTAGTACCTGGACCTTGGTGTATAGAATATATATGGTTAGTACGAGTGAGTGTACAGCGTCTATTGTTGTGTGTCTTTATGTTGTTGTGTGTGGGTGTGAGCGTTTTTATGTGTACACCTGAGGGTGGGAATATGTGATTGTGACTTTGTGGACCTGTTTTTGGATCAGGTTGGGTCTTGTGCTGCTCCCTCTCCAGGATCATCTTAGCACCCCCATCAAATGCGTGGCCTATTTCCTCCCGCCACACTCCCTGCCAGTGGCTGCTTTCTCTGCCCACTGGTGTATCGGTGGTTCTCGGGGTCCGGGGCTGGGTGCTTCGGTGTGTGCCGTCTCACTCCCGGTGGCTGTTTGGCGGGGCCTGGACCCCATGACTCTGTCAGGCCTCTGCTGTGGGGTGATGTGCCTCGAGGTTTCAGTTCTCTGGGTCCATGGCTGGATCTCCTCCTGTTTAGGCATTGCCGGCGGAGTCTGTGGGCTCATTGCTGCAGCTTCCTGGGACTTCTGCACTGTGGCTGCTGGGTGGTTCCCCTGGGACTCCCCTCTGCTCTTCTCTGAAGTCGGGGGTAGTCCCAGCAGTGGTCTTCCTGGGGTTCCTGTGCTCTGGGGGGCTTTTGTATGACTGTGGCTCAGATCTCCTCCAACTCGGTCTCGGGTCCCAGTGGGGCAGGTCTGTTGCTCCTCACACCCGCTATTGCATATTATATTTCTGCAGGTGGAGAAGCAGTCTTCTAGGGTGTTATCTTTTATTCTCTTCATCCTTCTTTCTCTCCTCTGTTTTTTTATCCTTCTCTCCCTTTTTCCTTTTTGTCCCACCTCTCTCTCTTTCTTGCTTCGTTTTTTCCCTTTTCAAATCCGCCTCCAGTTCCAATGCATTTGAAATAATCGCAGCAGTTTCTGATAAGGGTTTTCAATATATATCAAGTTGAGCATTATAGTGCTAGCTGTAATTTCACTTGTGAAAGTTTTATTGTCCCATCATCTTACCATTTGGTCCATCAGCACTTTTTAAAATAAACTGCTGACTATATGTTTCCAGTTTTAAATGCTATTAGGTTTTGATAGTCCTCCCTTAAGTGTTGTACCTTGTTTCCCTTCCTCAAGGAACACAGTTTTCATACATAACTTTCAGTTTTTTATCTGTAAATAGTGGGCCCCTATGTGGACTAGCAAATCCACATCAAAGGCAGACGATGGAGTACCTGTGGATTACACTGAATCAACTAAAAGGTGGAACAGGTGGCAGGTGTAGAATGTTTGTGATTATTATGTTTTAATTAAACATTAAGTTTGCCTAAAGTAAAATGATTTTTTAAAACAAAATCAGAAGAGATCAAAACTTTCCCAAAATGTGAGACAACACAATAAAAGGTTTTCACTTCCACTTTTGCACATGGGAGTGCAGATGCTACACTTTGATCAGGCACTGATGTCACTGGCGATAAATTACTAAGGCCCTTAGAGAAAGAAGTAAGAGGCCCTCATGAAGTCGTGGAGAACAGTGTGGAAGTGGCCTTCATTCATTTCTCTGCAACTTCTGGGTGGATTTCAAGCTCACAGCGAAACATTCTCCACTGAGCAGACCAAATCCAAAATGCATCCTCCACCACTAGCCAAGAGAGACGGTAGTTGGAAGACACGTTGCTCTGGGGTGAGGCCGCCGCAACCAGGGAAGGGCCGCATCAAATTTCTGCACAGTGGGAATGCATCATCTGCCACAATGACATGGGGCTGGGGTCCTCTGTGGTCAGCTCCAGCTAGGTGCTGGTCAGGAGGCAGAATTTGCCCTCACGCAGAGCCTGACCAAAGGTAGAGTTGGCCAAGATCCCCCCGTCACTTGTTCTGCCATATCCCCCAACATCTATAACCCGAAAACTGAAATGGGCATCCACAACAGCGAGGAGGACAATGGAGTGGTCTCCCTTGTAGTTAAAAAAAGGAGCCAGAGGTGGGGGGTGCCTTTAACCTGACATGCTTCCAATCCAGGGCATCACAGCAGAGAGGGAAGTTCCACCGCTGTGCAAACTCCTCCACAATGGATCTCCAGTGTTCTTTTCCAGGTACAGGCATAAAGTCCTAAACTACGGAGTCCCAGATAGCAGTCACCACATCTAGGAGGATGGTGGAGACAGTGGAAATACCCACACGGAAGCTGCTTGCAATGGTCCGGTATAAGTCACCGGTGGCAAGAAACCTGTAAAAATAAAAATACAACCGTAAACATCCAACAAAATAAAAAGTGAATATCTATTCCAAGAATATATATTTTGCTTTGGTAGTTGTTGGACAAAAATGAAAAATAAATAGATTTGATTAACAGTTCATTTTTCGTTTAAAACGTATAGCCCTATTTTTGACAGATGCACTTGGACAGCATGAAATACGTTTTGACACAGTATTGTGATGTTACATTCAGGAATCTAAGTAAGAATCTAAGTACATTTTAAAATGATAAATATAATCAGAATCAGCTTTATTGCCAAGCTTGTGCACACTACAAGGAATTTGACTCCGGTACACTTTGCTCTCGGTGAAGAATTATTATTTTTTTTTATAATAATGGAAAAATGAAAATTACCTATTTAAATATACATACACACAATTAATACCATAGAATAAAATGTGAGATAAGTCCAAGTATGCATGGTGTTGTTCTGAAACTCTGACTTGAAGTGTTCATCAAAACAACAGCCTGGGGGGAAAAAACTGTTTAGCGGCTGGTTTTAGCAGACAGCGGTCTGTAGCGCCCACCTTTGGCTATGCCTAGAAATCCTGTCCATGAAAATTATGAACAGCACCAGTGTCAAAGGGCAGCCCTGCCGGAGTCCAACATGCACCGGGAACAGATCCAACTTAGGGCTGGCAGTGCGGACCAACTTCCTGCTCCGCTTGTACAGAGACCGGATGGCCCCTAATAAAGGGCCCTCGACTCTTTGCCCCTGGAGTGCCCCCCACAGAGCACCACAGGGCACCACGAGGGACACAGTCGAATGCCTTCTCCAGGTCCACAAAACACATGTGGACCGGTTTGGCAAACTCCAATAAACCCTGTAGAGGGTCTGGATGATTGTCGATTTCAGCGGTACTTCCGTCTATCCAGGACCCAGTTCGAAGATCTGCTGTCCCGTGTTGGAAGACGAATCGGCCTCCGGGNTACCCCGGGGAGAAAAAACCCCCGCGTGCCAGGGGATGGAGAGACCGGGCCGATCCACACAGCCGCGCACACCCACGCACAGGAGGAGGAAGAGAAGGAGAAGCAGCACTGTGGCGTTCACCACAAGGAAATCAAAGCTCCATATATCACACTTTGCGATCTGTCACTCGTCTGCAGCCCAGTCCAACGCGAACCACTCAGAGGAAGCGCACAGGAAACGTCTCACGGTGCGTTCACACCGAACGCGGATTCTGCGAATATTTCGAGTCATTTGTGTACTTTTGGCCGCTTGACTTGTCGCGTGAACTCCGCATTGCCAAATGTCAACAAGCAGCAACGCTTCGCCATCAAATAGGAGGAGCTTCTATCTGCTGCTTGCTGGTTTCAACTGAACATGGCGGACATGGATTTCACGGACCTAATCACGGGGTTTTACCTGTGGAGAGCCGCTGAACGCCTGTCCATCTGTCTTCGGTGAGTAAATAAATCTCAGCACAATAAAAAAACAGCAGATTTTTAATGTCCACATCTCCTAAATATAAGATATTTGTGCCTAAACATATGGACGAGGACCGTCAAGAGCTGATATGACAGCATAATGTAACTTGGTAGCCATAAGTACTGATGTATTTTAGATAACGGCTGATCGGGGACCTAGAAATCAGGCAAGCTGACATGTCATATAACTCAGGCTTGCCACACACCGCCACTATAATCTTGTCCTCCATCACTGACAACCGCTTCTTCTCCGCTGCGGTCCTTCACCCTACGTCACAGCCACATCCAGTCCCTGGATGTCCCTGATTGGTTGACGCTATGCGAATTTTGGAAAAAGTTCAGATTTTTCAACTTGTCCATCGCTGTCGCGTCGCTCTGCGCGCCCTTCGCGCCCTTCGCGCCGTGTCCCTCGTCTCCTTCGCGCCGCGCTGCTCCTGAACGCGCCTTCTACATAGGGATAACATGTAAATCGCCGCCCCCATCGCAGAATCCGTGTTCGGTGTGAACGCACCATCAGAGGCGTGGGGCAGCTTCTTTTATACCACACCCACTTGAGTCAACCGAAAGTTCTTACCGGAACTTAGCTGTACAGAAATAAACTCTATACCACTACATTTCTACCCCGCCTTCTTGCAAAGTTACCCGACGATGGCTAATTCAAAGCTAATACAATCTGTTAATTCCAAGGTCTAAACATAGCAGAAACAGTTGAAAAAGATGCCGAAGAGCCCCCAGGATGAATGTCTAATGCTGGCCTTGGGAGATGGTGCACATTAGAATGCTGACCAGCAGTTGAACGTGGGGACCTACGCAAAGCCGCTGGGTCAGCAGAGCTGACAGATGGAACAGCCAGAGATGTAGAGGCTCCAGTAGATACGGCTGGTTCAAGAGGTGACCTCACTTCTTGGGATGCTGTTTGAGGCACTGAGCTACTAGAAGGTAAGGCGGAAGCAACACCACCTCAGTTGAACGAACATTAATGACAGGCACATAAGCTGTACCCCTAATTACCTGAACCAAGGCAGGGGAAGCAAGCAACCCAGAAGGCAACCCAGAGTCCAAAGGTTCAAACAGAGCAGCAGAGCCTGAGCACACCTCAGAACATGTGGCAGCCACAATTTTCATGACTTCACCAGGAATCCGACAGCCCTTTTTACCCCTGACCTTAACCCGTCCTGGACTATGCCTAGGTTCTTGTGAAAAAACAGACTGGCACTGCTGCAATGCCTGCATAACTGAATGGGGGGCCTCAGAAACACCAGACACAGAAGACCAAGCCACACCATGCAACCCAAACAGTTCTTGATAACACTTCCAGATCACATTCATCCCCAAAACACCTGGGACCCTGGCTGGTACCTCGCCACAAGGATCCCTCACAACCAGAACACCACACTGGGGAATCAGTTTGCCACAGAGATGTACATCCAGTTCTAAATAGCCAATATAGGGAATCCTGAGACCATTGGCAGCTCTAAGCTCCAACCAATGACACGAGTGGAGGCGCTCCTTGCCCCCAAGGCTCCATATGCCGGCGAAAGAAACTTTCGGAGACTGTGGACACCATTGAACCAGTATCCACCAAACATTGGACTGTCACTCCACCCATGACTACATCTGCATGGGGACAAACTCAAATCAACCTAGAAGCACCCAAGCTACTAATAACGGCTTGTGAGCCAGTAGCACCCCACCCAAACTGTTGCTCTGCAGTTCGGTGGGAACTAGTTTTCCGACCCTGAAGCAGAACGAACCTGAGACGCTGAAGCTGACTGAAGCTGAGTACAAGAGGGGGCACGCACCCCATCACACTCTCGTGCAAAATGGCCAGGCTGGTTACAGCACCTACAGAATACAGGACCAGTAAAGGGTGGACGATTAGAACGCTGGGAGTTCTCCAACTGAGAAATACCCTCACTCAGCTGCTGGAGCTGCTCTTGCTGATGCTTTAGCATTTCTCTAGTCTGACTCCTATCAGTCACTGATGGAACAGAAACTGCCTTCGGACCACCATGAACCCCATACTGGACACCATACCCTGAAGGGGCTGACTGGCTTCGGCTCCTCACACCATACGATACCCCTTCGCACTCCCATCGGATTGCTGCAGTCCTGACATCAAGCATCAAGTGCTGTCCGGCTGCGTACGCGCCAACTGCTTCAACTCACGACGCAGGCAACCAGCCAACACTTGCTCAAAAAACTGGTCTCTTAACAGACTCTCAGCATTTAACATGCCAGCAGGTGCACGCTGCTTTACTCTCTCCATAAGACCCATCAACGCGAGGGAGAACTCCTGAAGACTCTCTCTCTCTTGTTGTTTTCTGGAAAAGAAAGCCTCCTGAAGAGGGGAAATTACTCGGAACAACATACCCTTTCCTGCAAGATCTCAATTATCTTGCAGAATCCTCTCTTTCTGCACTAGAGCGATACTTTATTTCATCCCTAGCTTCTCCCCCAAAATGATCAAAAAAAGAAAAAAATTGCTTGTCAAACCCGATAAATGTCGTGCTCTCATACACACTTTGGCTTCTTCCATCCACTCACTCAATCCTATACCTGTCCTTCCTCTAAAGATGGGACATTTCCTATCTCTAGGCACAAAAATTAGTCTCTGCTACAGGGAGACTAGGCATAGGAGGGGCATTAGACAATACTGAAGAAGTGGATGGCTGAGCACTTAAACCAGCCGATCCCTGTCGCAACTGCTCATTGTCAGCTCTTAAGCTTGCCACCAACTTTTTGAAGTCCTCAATTTCTGCCTCCATAGTTGTCACAGGCTTAGTTTACTTTCTGTAAATACTACAGTGCTAAAAAGCACCCCAAATCTAAAACCGTTACCACCTTTGATGGTCTTCAAGGAATCCCTGCTGCTCTGTGTCCGGACAAACCTATCTGCACAAAAAAAAATTATACTCGTAGTCTTCCGCTTATCCGGAACCGGGTTGCGTGGGACAGCAGACTCAGCACAGACGTCTCTCTCCCCAGACACCTCCTCCAGCTCCTCCGGGGGGAGCCCAAGGCGTTCCCAGGCCAGCTGAGAGACATAGTCCCTCCAGCGTGTCCTGGGCCGTCTCCTGGGCCTCCTCCCGGTGATAGAGTTTATCTGTTCTTTCTTTCTAGGTGAAACGACTAAAGGAGCTACATCCATTAACATTTACCTTTTCCTTCCCATAGAAAGTACTCCTGAATCAGTGCTTCTTTGTTCTCTTTGTGTCTCTGCTCTGTTCTCTCTAACCCCCAGTCGGTCGTGGCAGATGGCCACTCACACTGAGCCTGGTTCTGCTGGAGTTTTCTTCCTGTTAAAAGGGAGTTTTTCCTCTCCACTGTCGCTACATGCATGCTCAGTATGAGGGATTGCTGCAAAGTCAACGCCAGTGACTGTCCACTGTCTCTACATGCTCATCCAGGAGGAGTGAATGCTGCAAGTCACTGACTGGATGCAATCTGCTGGGTTCCCTTAGATAGACAAACTTTTTATCCAATTTGAATAAATAACAGAATCTGACTGCACTGTTCAATGATTCGGATTAATTGTAATGCATGTACCTGACTTTTGTGAAGTGCCTTGAGACGACATGTGTTGTGAATTGGCGCTATATAAATAAACTGAATTGAATTGAACTCACCACCAGGTGGTGATCAGTGGACAGCTCAGCCCCTCTCTTCACCCGAGTGTCCAAAACATGAGGCCGAAGGTCTGACGATACGGCAACAAAGTCGATCATTGACCTCCTGCCTAGGGTGTCCTGGTGCCAAGTGCACTGATGGACACCCATATGCTTGAACATGGTGTTCATTATGGACAATCCGTGACTAGCACAGAAGTCCAATAACAAAACACCACTCGGATTCAGATCGGGGAGGCCATTCCTCCCGATCACGCCTCTCCAGATGTCACTGTCGTTTCCCACGTGGGCGTTGAAGTCCCCCAGCAGAATAATGGAGTCCCCGGGAGGGGCAGTATCCAGCACCTCAGACAGGGACACCAAGAAGGCCGGGTACTCCGCACTACCGCTCGGCCCGTAGGCCGAAACGACAGTCAGAGACGTATCCCCAACCCGAAGGCGCAGGGATGCGACCCTCTCATCCACCGGGGTACACCCCGACACGAGACGGCTGAGCTGGGGGGCAACAAGCAAACCCATACCAGCCCGCCGCCTCTCCCTGCGGGCCACTCCAGAGTAGAAGAGAGTCCAGCCCCTCTTCAGGAGATGGGTTCCAGAGCCCACGCTGTGCGTGGAGGCGAGCCCGACTATTTCTAGTCAATATCTCTCGACCTCCCGCACAAGCTCAGGCTCCTTCCCCCCCAGCAAGGTAACATTCCATGTCCCTAGAGCCAGCCTAAGCATCCGGGGATGGGGCCGCTGAGGTCTCCACCTTCGTCCGCCACCCAATCCTCTTTGCACCGGTCCCTCACGGTTCCCCCTGCAGGTGGTGGGCCCATTGGGGGATGGCCTCGCGTCTCTCGTTCGGGCTTGGCCCGGCCGGGTCCTGCGAGGAGCAACCCAGCCACCAGGCGCTTTCCGTTGAGTCCCGACCCCAGGCCTGGCTCCAGGGTGGGACCCCTGGCTCCGCCGTACCGGGCGACGTCACGTGCCTCGATATACTTGTCCTCATGAAGGATTCTTGAAAAAAATTATACACAACACATTAATAAAAATCTGAAAAAAACTACTCATCTCAGTTGTTTACAAAAGTATAATCCTTCCAGCGACACCAAAATGTGGTGATCTTAGGTACTATAACCCCAAACCCAAGGATAAAAAGCTCAACAACGCCACCCTGGGAATTTCACCCAGAGAATATTACCTCTGTGTAAGAAAAAGCCACTCAGGGTCGTTTATAACAATACTTGTGATAACTGAGACGAGATCCAAATTTACAAAGTCAATTTATTAAATCCTAATTTAAAAATTCTCTTTTAAAATACTTGTTATCAAAGAGAAAAAAAGTAGATAGAGCTCCTCCAGAGCTACTATCTTGTAGCTTTTAGATGCATCTCTGCTCCATCATTCCTGAATTCCCTCAGCATCCAGTCCTCCAGCTCTGCAGAGGTCCAGTAATGAGACATTCCTTTGGTTCAGGTGTTGGAGAAGAGATGCATCTAAAAGCTGAGGGATAGTAGTTCTCCAGGTCTGGACCTGGCCGCCCCTGGCCTACATAGATGTTGATTGGAGGTGAAACTGAAGCATTTGGAGGAAGTCTTCCTTCATTATTGCATCCAATTTGTTCAGATTCAGATTCAAACAACTTAAACCCGAGGGGTATTTCATTTATGTCATACCAGTCAATACCTTCACCTCCACACACACAACAAAACAGAACCACAACATGATGCTGCCACCACCATCCTTGACACTAGGTTCAGCGTTCTTAGGTCTAAAAGCCTCACCTCTACTCCTTCAAACATTCTTCTCACCATTGTGTCCAAACAGCTCCATCTTTGTCTTGTCTGGCCATCAACCTTTTCTCCAGAAGACATCTGGACTGTTCATGTCCATCATCTTCCTGAGCTTGGCAAATTGTTCTGAGTAAATCAGATGCGTTCTGTGAAGGAAAACTTTATGCTGTAAAGAGAAGCTTCCAGGTGTGCTCAGTCCTGACCCGGAACCCCCCAACAGACCTTGGTCTCCTAAAAAAAGTATTTGGACCTGGAAAAGGATCAATTGGAATAAAGTATAATTTTTTATATTGTATAATAACAAGAATTTAATAATAAATTATTAAAAAGAAAATAATTAATCTGATCTTCATGCTGATAATGAAGGAATGAAAACTGAAGGGTTTTTCTTTAGACCTTGGCAGCTTTTCCTTCAGATGTGGGTCAAACAAGACCAATAGGTTCTGGGAGGCTGAAAATCATCATCTGCACTTTTATTTTGAAGTTTCTTTCCGTTTCCTCCAGTACCGCTGGGTTGAGGAAGCTGCTTGTCATGAATTCAACCTGAGATATGTGAAGATGACCCATCTCACTGATTAAAGGAACAAAACTAGAAGCTCTGCAAACGGAGCAGAACCTTGATCCATAGTTAAATCCAGCTGCATCTGTGTTGTAATTCTAAATTTTAAAGGATTCTTCCTAGACATTTTATTGGATCAGAACCACGATTAATTGAAAATAGGTTGGTAACTGCGAACTAAATTCTACATGACATAAGAACCTTTTGCTTATAACATTAAATGGCAGCAGGTCGGGCTGAAATAGGAACGTATGAAACCGGGTCAAACTGGAGATGGGATGTATTCACCAGAGTCACGAATCTATCTTGTAGATTTTTTCAGATCTTTGTGGCCTTTTTTGGACTCTGTGATCATTTGGAAATCGGTTCTCAGATTTTATTTTCTAGATTTGCGTTAACTAGCTCCTCAAACCCCTGTGGATGATCTTCATTTCTTTGCAGCATTGTCACTAATGCTGCGTTCAGACCAAATGCGATTAGAGCGTCAAAAAGGCGTCCAACGCCTCAAGTTGGACGCTTGTGCACTTGAACTCTCGACGCGCGTCAAAAAACTGAACAGACGCGCGTTGGGAGGAGTTTCCTTTCCCTGTCTCTTGTGTACAATGGCGGATGCAATCGAAAGAGTGGCTTGGCTTTATTTGCTAAATAAAGGAAGAGAACGTCGTTGTCTGGCGCCTCTGTGCCGTGTCTGGATTCACCGGACAATTCAGAGGAGTTCAGAGTTTGGTGAATTTCAACACTTGCTCCAGGAGCTGCGCGCAGAGGAGGATCGCTTTCAGCCTATTTTCGTCTGTCCCCGGCCCAGTTTGAAACCACAATGATAAGTTTATCCTCCATTGTCTTTGTGGGATTTTCCCGGGATCTTTGTGGTCTTTACGTCACATAATAAAATACATCACTACTGTCAGAAAGCTGAGCTTCTCTGATTGGTTGACGCGGTGCGTCAACCTACAAAAGTTCAGATTTCCCAACTCAAGCGTCGGACGCTTTGGATGCGCATAACGCGCATCAGAGGTTTGAAACACTCGAAACGCGTCAAGATGCGCCGCGCCGGACTCGTGAAACGCGCCGCAGGACCTCTCGCCGCTCCAAGAGGCGCGTCCACATAGACTTTGCATGAAAACCAGACGCCCCTGATGCTCAAATCACGTTTGGTCTGAACGCAGCATAAGGCTTTGTTCATCTCTTGGTCTGGGGCGAAAATCCCATTTTATTTTTGGGGGGGACACTAAACAGAAAAATTTAGTGGAAGCTAGAGTAATTCTGTAATTCTTGGGGGGGGGGGGGACATGAAAAAAAGGCTCCCTCTCTCTCTCTTTCCTGCTCCTTGGCAATTTTTCAGCATTTTTAAATTAAGTGATGTGATAAATGACTAACTGGCTTTTACACATTGGTGCAGTTTCCTCATCAAGCGTGTTCAACCCGCTCTGAAAACGGAGCTGCCGAGACTATCAGCCGGTAGCCCCTCCCGTTGGAAACAGCGTTTGGGGTGGGATAGGGGTATTGTGATCTTTTAATAATTAGGAAACTTTTTACGTACTATCTAAAATGGATCACTTTAGCTGTGCTTTTATTAAATATTACTATATTATCATTTAAAAAGTGAAGATGATTATTGGGGGGGACATCTTTATGTTTGGCCCTGTCTGCAACTGTTGTTACTCAGATGTTCTACAGATGTACTGAAGTGTTTGGTTACATTGTTTTTACCAGCAGAGCACACCTTGATCTTGCTGACACACAGGTGATGATTAACGGTGAAAATTATCTGCAGCATCTGATTTCCTGAATCCTCACAGACACGCTGGGATCTTTCGCTGTTCCACGTGGAAGTCTTCCTGATCATCCACCCTCCAGCTCTTTAGAAGAACACAATATTGGCTTCTTGTCTCCTGATGCAAACCTGGCTCCAACACGTTCCTCAGAGGCCAAACACTCAACACAATGATAGAATATCACGTCTGTGAGAGCTGATTTTCTTATTTTATTACACGATCAAATGAATTCTGATAATCAGTTACATATAATTATTGAACTGAAGGACAGGAACAGAACTACAGTTACATTTAACTGGATCATGACCAAAACATGTTGCAACATCTCTTTAAGACAAACACTAAAGAATCTGAAGGCACAGAGGTTCTTCTTCCTCTTCCTCTAGCTAGGCTTGTTTTCTCCAAACCTCCTCTCCAGAGATGTATGTGGCTCTGATGTTGAGCGCATCATCGAGCAGAACCAGATCTGTGAAACAGATGGAACAAATATCATCAAACCAGATTTTAAAAGTGGTACTTTAACCAACAGGACAACTGGTTATCAACCAGGTACTGTAAATATCTGAGACCCTCAGAAAGCCTGGAGAACCGCTGATCCAGACCAATTTAAAGGATCTGACCTGCATCTGCGCCGTAGTCCAGACTCCCCTTCTTATGGCTGATTCCCAGAAGCTGAGCTGGATGTAGTGAGGCAGCTTCCAGAGCTTCCTCCACACTGCAGCCTGATGGAGAAGAAGGTGGAGAGAGTCAGACATCAGCTGGGCCAGAAGGATGAGCTCGGTTTGTCTCTGGGACTTCAAACAGGTCTGATCATTTTCCATTGTTTAAGGAATCCCAGTTCAATATGACCTCAGACTAACATGAATCCTGGTGAATACTCTGCCCAACCAGAACCAAGAGTCATGACCCGCATGCTGAATCATTCATTCAAAGGGAGGAGTGTTCATCATGACAGTGCTATGGAGATCAATCAATGATCAGCTGTGCTGCTTCCTCTCCAAGAAGACCAGCAGAGTTGGATTAACAAGTTGACTGAAGATCAGAAAATGATGCTGTTCATCTAAAATGGTTCAACAGGTTTAAAACAGAAACTAAAACCACCGTTCCAATGGACTCTGCTAACGGTTAGCTCCAGGTGATCAAAGAAGGTCCACAGATACTGTGAGTACCCTGAGAAGCTAAGCTATCAGCAAGAAGCTCCCGCTGTTGACAAAGCCAAGATGTTTTGAAGTGCTGACACTTTACAAACATCACACCGACCCTGTGAGACAAATGGAGCCACATTGAAGCAAACACTGAATTTAAGGCACAGTTCTGTTGGGGTCATCCATTTTGGGGTGATAGACCTGCTGGGCTGCGCAGCTCAACAGACGCCACAGCTCTGACGTCACCCAGGATCATAAAACCCGCAGAAACCAAACTTTCGTTGTCATTTCCAGCGTGTCTCACGGAATGACGCAACGGAGGCGCATATCTAAAGCGACAGAAACTCGCATATATATGTTTTTTCCAAATTTTTATTTTTAATTATAATTTTTAATAAATATTCATTAATCAATAATCATAATCCTTACAGTACAATGTGAAGCATGGTAGTGCAAGCATCATGATATGGGGATGTTCCCAGGGGTGAAAGTAGTTTTAAATTCTTGCTGGTACTTAGGGGCGGAGCTAGAGAGGGGGCTGGGGAGGCACTGAGGGCATATATGCATGCATACATATATATACTGTAGGCTTTCTGTATAAGGCAGAAATTAGAATCACTTGACAATGTAGAATCTATATATTTACAACTGCCTCGAGCTCCGAGGGGAGAGAAGCAAAGCAGGAGCTTTGAGGCTCCAGCAAAGCAGAACAGTTCAGAAACAATCTGGAATGAGGGGAAAAAAAAGCTATATTTATAAACTGATTAAGTCGTGTTTTAGACTGGCTATTGGTAGCGGATCTGATCTTCTTTGTGTGCTCGTGAATTTTTGCCGCCGTAACTGGTTCTGGATGACTGCTTCAAAGCAGACAGCCGTTCTTCCCTCTTCCCGGTACTGCATACCGGCGTAGAATCTTTTAGTGGTACACAGTACCGGACCGTACCGGCTCACTTTCACCCCTGGATGTTCCTCAAAGTACTTAGTGGGGTCTATTTATCACAGACCAGAATCAGAACTTGTGAAGAAATTGTTTTTCCTTCTGCTGAAGAGGAAATCCACAGAAATGGGCCAACAAGCCCAAACAGACCAGTGAGAACCAGCATCCTGGTACCAGAGCAACCAGATTACCTGCTGTTTCTGAAACCATGAAATGAAAAGGAACCCTGAAATATGGTCCAATCATCCCGAGCTGAAACACCTGCATACAGTTGACAGAAGATAGTTGACTGCATGCAGCGAAGATTTCAAGCAGTTCCCAGAAACAGTCCTGATGCAACTTTTCCACTGGCTTGATTTGGCCCGGCTCCACTCCACTCGGCTCACTTTGCGAGCATTTCCATTCCTGGTTTTTTTGTACCAGTACCTAGTTTTTTGGTCCCTACTGCTAAGCAGGTCCAACCGGGCTGAATAGGACCACCTGTGACGTTAACAGACTGCTGTTCACTGACTGGCCGTGAGACATGAGAAGGTTTACCAAGAGGTCGTGCAGAGAAAAGACTACAATAATATCAAGGACCACAATGGCCAGACGGCGTCAAGGCCAAATATAATTTTACTATTTACTAATCATAAACCAGCCTGAAGGCTGCAGGAAAAGAAAAAGGACACATCAGCTTTCTGAATGACTTCCAGGTAGGGGCGCTGTAATTAATAACATCCTAAACCAGCTGATCACACATAAAATCAGCTGATCAGACACAAACCTTTCCCCCAAAACACACAAACAAACCACCATTAGACAGCGGGTTTGGTTCTGACATTTATTGTCTGTCCTTCAGAGAACCAGCATCTGCAGGAGGAGGGAGCAGGCAGAGAGCAGCTGCCTGTACTCAGACTGCCTGCAACGGGTCAAACTGGAGGAAGACCTTGCTGAATCTATGGAGCATGAAGATCCAACATCCAACCTGAAACTAACTTCACCGTGGTCAGAAGTCCACGGTTCTGGGCTTTAGAGTCCTGGTCCTCGTTATTGCCATGGATGAGACAAGAACTTCCTCATAAAACCCAAAATGTCCTTCAGGCGAACTTTGGAGCTTCACCATCCAGACAGCTGCGTCTCTCCTCCCTGCTTCATCTGCCGAGCCCCCCCAACCCTCCAACCTGAGTAGAGCGAGACCGAGTGGAGCAGAGCCTCCTAAAACGAGCCAGTGGAAAAAGGGCAGAAATATCAGCCCAGAGATTCCCAGGAACTCTTTCCCATTTGGTTCAGAAAATCCTGGAGTCTGGAAGGAAAAATGCTGACACTGCAGTTTGGTCCTATTCCCTCACGCTCTGCAGAGTGAGAACCCGTCTGGAACAGAACGTGGAGTATTCCCACTGTTTGTCCATGCATGGAAATAAAAGCTATCAAAGACAAACTGCGTAGATCCAGAAAACAGAAGCAAACTGACCTGAGGCCTGTTTGAAGTGCTGCACACACATGTCCATGGTGGCTATGCTGCCGCTGAGCGTCTTGGTGCCTGAAACATGGAAAGAGCCAATTATCACCTCAGTCATCCTGCTGGGCTCAACAGATTTATGCAACATGATTGAAAAACATTAACAGATTTTGTGTTTCTGACGGCAGATTCTCCAATCAGCAGATGGTTGACAGGTCAGGCTTTCAGCATCTGCAGATGAAGAGCCTAAATGTAATAAGCACGTTGTATTGTAATAGTAACATAATGTAAATGCGATCTGTAACATGAGGGTTTATTATGTTGTCTGGCGCATTCTGAATGAAACGTCTGGGAAGAAACTGAATCAGAAACTGAATTTGAATTTCTCTGATTAAATTTGTATTTGTGTAATTTCAAATTAAATGCCTTGGTTTTAAAATGAATTTCACTAAACTGAAACTTGTTTGAAACTGAATTCATATGCTTTTAAAATGTATTTTGTTGCATTAAAAATTCAATTTGACTACTTCCACTTTTAGGTCTGTATATCAAATTCAATTCCAGGTCTAAATACGTTTTTTTTGTTTCACACGATCCGGGTCCTGAGGATAGCCACAAGATCACATCAATCACAGATATCAGTGAAATTTACATTTCACCTCACGTTAATCTTCTTTACGCATGTTAGCTGGCAGCCGTGCATTAGATAAAAATACATTGATGACAAATACATATTTGATTTAATTTATTTATAAAAAGGCTTTCAACAACTTAAAACCTGAACATATTAACTTTAGGAAGCCAAGATTTAAAAATCAGTGTAATTTGCAGAAGCATCATGGCAATAATAATAATAATAATTTTATTAATTATATTAGTTAATAATAAACCAACAATCATATTAGATTTCATCTGACTAATTATATCTGTCTAACTTCCACCCATTGGGAAACACACCGGTGAGATTGAAAACAATGTGCGGCGGGAGGTCAGGCTGTTCTCTCGGGGGTTTAGCGCACCTCAACCACCTCGGAATCAGGCTGACAGCTGGCGAGGCAGGTCGACTGCGTGGGGCGGAGGCGGACAAATACATTGGCGGCATTTGCGTGCAATTAAGCGATGTCTTGGATGAACTGATCAATATTATTAGGTTACACAACTACATTCTCGTCATAAAAACGATTGTTAAAGTTTTCATGGTTGTTTTGCACAGAAAATCGCAATATGTCCAATTTTATCACAGGTTTTCATGTCCTCCGGCCTTCCTACTTCCGTTTGAAACAAATCCTACTGTCGGCGCCGCAATATGGACATCATGGAGGATAGGGATGGAGACACGGAGGAATACACCAGCCATCCTTCAAAGCTGGGAAAGAAGGACGCATTTCTTGAGAGACCTTGGAGACTTGGACGGCATTCGTCGCTCATCCAGGACATTATCGGCCTGACAAATGCGATCCCTTCAAAGGATGCAGTCGGCTGAATCTGGACACAGCAATAGTGATGACATCCTGAATCAGTAAATCTGTGTTTTGGATTAATCTCTGGCTTCAAGAACCCGGATGTGTGACACAAAAAACTGAATTTTGGAACTGAAATTGAATTTCAGACCTGAAAGTGAAAGTTAACAAACTGAATTTTCACTACAAAGCAAAGCAATTTTCAAAGCAAACAAATTCAGTTTTAAACCATTATATTCAGTTTCAGTTTAGCGAAATTCAATTTCAAACCAATGCATTTAATTTCAAATTACACAAATTCAAATTCTGATGGCACAAGTTTCTTCCCATAGACACCAGACTGATGAGTTAGTATCCAACAGGACAACATGATGCATGCATTGTCAGTAGTCTGTGGAGTGATAACATGAACTATGCTGTATGATGCTAGCTATGAATGCTTGGCATATGTTCATGTTACCAGGTTGGTAGCACGAGTCTCTGCTCAACCTTCCAGTTCTACATTTTATGAACTTTACATCTTTCACATCAACCAGGCTTACCTGCCTGCTCATTACTGGGGGCTCGTCTGGGATGCACCAGAAAATAAATCAGCATGTTACAGAAGCAGCTGCATCACTTTGTTCCCTAATAATAAACTGGGAATAACTAAAGATGTACCCCCTTTCAGATTTTTGCTGTTTGCTTTTTGTGACATACAGCAATTTTAAACTGATAATTAAAGAAAAAAAATGTTTCCAAACTAGTTTAGGTCATGCTGCAGCATTTCTATCTGAGCTAAGTCCAGACCTTGACTAAACTACTTTAAAAGCTTTATTTTGTTTTTTAGCCAGTAAGACATTTTTGGATCAAGCGTTGGATCAGTGTTCCGCTGCAGAACTAGCAATGGGTACCTTTCACATCTGAACCGATAGGATACTGATACCCGGTACCTGGGAATCGATACTGGCACTCAACGGTACCAGTTTTTGGTACTTTTGTGTGTGTTTCAAACATTTCTTCTCCATGTTTCTGCCTGCAGATGACGAGTCGCTAACGGATGGAGGCGCGCTAAAGGATGGAGGCGCGCTAAAGGATGGAGGCGCGCTAACTGCGCTGAATGCAGGAGCTGTAGCCGTAGGTCTGAGGCTGATGAAAACTGTCTCTCCAGCCTTGAGGAAGATCTGGTGCTTCTCAGGTTAGAAGTTTTCCCGCCGTTGGTCTTGCACTTCATGTCACAAATACTGCAGTGAACATAATCTGCATCACATTTTGAAAAGTGGAGCCGTACTTTCCAGGAAAAGTGAAGCCGTACTTTCCAGCGCTTTCTATCAGACTTGCTTTGTCTACGGCTGCTGACGTCATTACGCTCTGATGCGGGCAATGCTGTGTTCATGTCCGGCATGGAAAATCGGCCACTCTTCCACTCCCTAAGTGTCACAATGATGTGTTTAGGTAACATTGTACCGTTTTTACGTGAATTCGGTCGGTACCTATAAAAGTACCCATCCCTATGCAGAACATAAATGATCCTGAGCTTAAGGTCATGAAGTGATGGTTGGACATTTTCCGTCAGGATTTTCTGCTGAAAAGCAGAATTTATGGTTCCATCAATCACAGCAAGTCCTCCAGGTTCTGAAGCAGCAAGGCATCCCCAGACCATCATACTGCCACCACCCTGTTTGACTGTGGGTATGATGGGACATACACATTTCAAAAGGTTCCACTTTTATCTCACTAGGTCTACTTCATGTTGTCAAACAGATTCTGTTCCAGTGATTCCTTGGTTCTACAGGCCTGGCAGTAATCAGAACCAGGACAGACGAGTAAAGCTGAACCAAGGAGAGCCGGGTACTGTTTCACAGAGGACTAGGTCGGTTCCCGTTATAATTTTGGTGATTTTATATCATAAGTCTAGGTGGTGTCCAGAAAACAATGTGGGTTACATTGATAACTGGCGAGCATTTTGGGGAAAACCTGGTCTGATCCGGAGAGACGGCATCCATCCCACTTTGGATGGAGCAGCTCTTCTTTCTAGAATCATGGCCGAACATTTTTAGTTCTCCAAAAGACCTCTGACACCAGGGTTCAGTACCGGAATCGCGGGTCGTAGTTTAACACTAATCTCTGCACTTCTGTACTGCTACCCACCCATTACCCTGATTAGACGTGTGTCTCGCCCACGGCCACTGTAATAGATTAAAAATAATCTAAAAAGAGTAAATCAGGAAATCTCATAACAATAAACACAACTCAGACTAAAAATAAAATAAAACAATTATGTGGCTTACTGAAGCATCATATCTCTCCTTCAAAGACTTTGCTAGTTAATTACCTGATTGTTGACAAATCAGATTGAATTATTTTGACTCACAGAAACCTGAAGCTGCAGCAAGAGGATTATGTTACTATAAATGAGTCAACTGGCTACTAATTGACGTTTAAATTTCACATTCCGTCAAAATACTGGGCGAGGGAGGAGGAGTAGCAACATCTTTCAGAATCCGTGATTTATTGACTAGTCCCAGGACCAATCACGTTCAATTCAGTTTCAATTCAGTATTATTTATATAAAAACCGCCAATGGGTCACAACACAATGTCGTCTCATGAGCACTTCACAAGTCATGTTTGGACATTCCATTATCTTACATTGCGACAGGTGCAGCCAGATTCTAAATTGATTTCTTCAAATTGGGATAAAAATGTTTTTCTATCTAAGGAAACCCAGCAGATTGCATCCAGTCGTGACTTGCAGGCATTCACACATCCCCCTGGATGAGCTGTAAGACAGTGGACGTCCCCTGGCGTTGACTTTGCAGCAATCCCTACAATAGCTGAGCATGCTTGTAAGTGACGTGGAGAGGAAAAACTCACCTTTTAACAGGAAGAAACCTCCACGAGAACCAGGCTCGGTGTTGAGCGGGACCATCTGCCACGACCGCACTGGGGTTAGAGAGAACAAGCAGAGAACACAAAGGGAACTTGAAGACAAAGAAGCACTGTCCAGGAGTACTTTCTAAATAAGTGGGAAGAAAAAGGTAAAGTTAATGGATGTAGGCTCTTATGTCAGTTTCATCGAGAAAGACAGAAGCAGATGCGGAACTCTGAGCCCGTTTTCAGTTAAAAGTCTACTGAAATCGAGCACATGAGAGTAGTTAGGCAGTAAAAGCTCAGTCAGTAGCTAGGCTATGAGAGAGTAAAGGGTTAACCTGAACGACGTGGGAGCCATGTGATCTAATCATCGGTAGAGGGTGAGTATTAATTTGTTGGGCCAGCAGAAGCTATGGAAGGATTCCCCTCTCCAGACAAGATGTCACAGGTTAGACACAACGTCAGAGCCCAAAGTTAGTAGCTTTTAGGGAAGATAGAAAAGAGAAGAGACCAAAAGTTAAAAAGCTGACAATAACAGCAAATAATGCAACATTAGGAGGTAGTGTGATAATGTAAGCGAAGGGAGGGTGAAGGTGTTCATTAAATTTCCTCCAGCAGCCTAAAGAGCCTATATTAAGCAACTACAGAGCCTTGAAGCTCAGAGATAACCTAACCACTCTAACTATAAGCTTTAATCCTAAAACAGAAAGTTTTCAACGCCTAGCCTTAAACAAGTAACAGTTTGTCCAGTCTAAGGCCCAACTGAAGGCCATTGTTAATAATAAAAACCACACGATTTGGATACCTACTCTCTGTCCGATTGACCTAACCATATGGAAAAAGAGAGGGGGTCATACAGGTAGCAGAAAATGGAGGTAAGTGTTTTCAACAACACTCAATCCCATAACTGACCGGTTAGGCTAAAACCTGACTCCCCCTTGGGGACTACCATCCAACACGGGGAGAACGAAGACGGAGGTAAAAAATAAGGAAGATAGCTTCAGATAACCTAAGCCACTCTAACGAATTAACTTTATCAAAAAGGAAAAATTTTAAGGCTAGCCTTAAAAGTAGACGGAGTGGTCCGCCTCACAAGACGTAAAACTGGGAGCTGTTCCAGCAGGAGAGGAGCCAGTATACTAAAGGTCTGCCTCCCATTTCTACTTCTAGAAGAGACTCTAGAAAAATCCACCAGTAAACGCTGCCGGTCTGAGAACAAAGTGTCTCTGTTCGGCACATATGGGAACAATCAGATCTCTGATGTATGACTGAGCAGATCTTAATGGAATCTTTATATTGTGAGAAGGGAGAATTAAATTACAATTCTATCTGGCTTTACAGGGAGGCCAATGAAGGGGAAGGCCTAAAGTAAGAGGGGGGGAAATATGATCTCTCTTTTTAATTTTCATCGAGGACTTTTGGTGTGCATGCAGCATTTTGAATCAGGCCTGAAGTGCTTTTAAAACTGCATATTGTTGGATGGAATCCTGATAGTAAAAGAATTTGTAATAGTCACAGCCTTGAAGTAACAAAGTGCAATGTGACTATTTTTTCCAGACGTCTGCCTGGCCAGGATAATGTTCTAATTTTGGCACTAGTTTCCGGCGTTAAAGGACTAGGGGAAATTCCTAGAAACCCGTGTTTAATATGGGATGTAAAGGTGACATGTACCCATGGTCAAAATAAGACCAGGAAGGTTTTTTACTGTTAGTTATCGGGAGGTCAAATTTAAATGCCAATCCAGGTTAAGTGATTGACTAAGTCAGTTTCTTTGTTTAAAGACGCGCGGTCTCAAAGTACGACAACTTCGTCTTATCTGAATTTAGAAGGCATAAAAATTTAAAGTCATACCAAGTTTTTTATGTCCTTCCAGACATGCTGTAAGTACTAATCTATGGTTGGCTCATCAGAAGATATTATATGGATAAGTACAAAAAGCGTGAGTGTCATACAGCGTAACAGTGAAAATTTTATCCACCTGCGTGATAATTGTTACCTATTGTGGAAAGTCATATATATGGAGTAAATGAGAATTGGGGGCCCAAGTACAGGAACCACTGGAAGTGTAACTCACAATTAACCCTGGAGTTTAAAGATGATTTATCATTACATGAACAAACTAGAATCTGTCAGAACAGATACGGATTTGAAACCACGCCGAGGCGGCTGTATTTCCCAAGCTGATACCCTACCGCATATTCCAGCCTTTAACTAAGAAGCAATATTATGATCAACTGGCTCAAATGGCAGCACTGAGATCTAACAGAACCAGTACAGACAGCAAGTCCCATTTCTCTGAGGCCATAAAATATCCTTAGTGACTTTCAGCGAGCATGTATTCCGTGCATGATGAGGCTCTGAAACCTGACTGAAACTCTTTAACCAGGTCATTTGCTGTGTAAATGCTCACAAAATTTTTGATTTAGCAACTATTTTCATCAAAGAATTTTTAGATAAGTAATGGAAGATTGGAGATAGGTCTGAAATTTTTTCAGTCATAAGTCATTCAGTAAGTTTAATGTAGCACAGCTAGCAGCTCCCTGAGGCTCCATTATTCTGCTGGGGGACTTCAAGACGCCCCGGGAAACGACAGTGGACACCTGGAAGGAACGTAGATCGGGAAGAATGGCACTCCCCGATCTGAATCCGAGTGGTGTATGTGTTATTGGACTTCTGTGCTAGTCACAATTGTGTCCCAAAACATGAACACCATGTTCCAGTATAAGAGATGTCCATCAGTAGCACTTGGCACCAGGCACCCTAGGCAGGAGGTCAGTGATCGACTTTGTTGTTCGTATCATCAGACCTTCGGGCCGCATGTATTAGGACACTCGGGTGAAGAGAGGGGCTGAGCTGATCGCCGGCTCATCCCCACCTGGTGGTGGTTGGATCCGCTGAGAGGAGGCGAAACGTACAGAGCTTGTGGTAAGACCTCACAAGCGGCATAGTGTGATGGTCTGCGTGGAAACGCCTGGGTGAAGCCCATCGCACAGGGGGATTAGGAAAAAATTACAACTCCCACCTCCTGAGAGCTAATCGGTCAGATTCCGGGGATGTTGTAGAAACATAGAGTCCGGTGGACCCATGTTGACTACCGCATACTATTGTCGAGGTCTGCATGCCCGTATCTGAGCGGCCGTAAGGTCCTGCGGTGAGCGTGGTCGCGGGCGGGCGGCAATCCCGAGAACGCGGTGTGTACAACCGTCAGTAAGGGATGGCTGTCAAGCTTGAAAGGGGCAGAAAAAGGAAATAGGAACGCCAAAAAAAAAGAAAGAGAAAGGAAAACAAGGAGAAGGAGTCCTATTGTCTGTATGGTTGCTGTGCGACTCCATAAGAGGCGGCTGACGGGTAACGTGAGGCCACGCGTGGCTGCGGCCCGGGCTGTGTCATAGTCGAAAAACTCGGGCCTGGGAGGAGTTCGGTGAGGCCATAGGAGAAGGACGACTGAGTGTTTGAAGCCTCGTAAGATTCTGGATAACCGTCCCGGCGCCTCAGGAGGGAGAAGCAGTGGCTTCGCCACAATGTTTATAGTGGGGGGTGGGAGGTCTGCTGCCCTCGACTGTGGACAATTATTGGGCGGGTAGGCGAGGAGTACACTTTGAGGATCTCCTCAATCCTGCCATCACGCATTCCCTGGTGGAAACAGAGGCTGGTGGAACTCGGGGTTTGGACTCTTTCATCACGCCAGGCTGAAGTCACAGAGGTGGTTTAGAACAAGGGCTCCGCGGCGGCAGTAATGCTTTCGGGGGTGGGATGAGAATCCGCCCTGATTACCAGTCAAATCTCTTGATGTTGTGGGCAATGTCAGGTTTGTACACGGCCTCTTCAACTTGCGTGGCAGTCACGGGAAGAGTGCCACTGGACTGTGGCAGACTGTCATAAGAAGGGGGACCGGAGGGAGGGTGTTTCCAACTACAGTGAAGGATCACATTCCTCAAGCCTCCCTGGTAAGAGCCTACGCCATGGTATGTGGAGAGAGGAGTCCGAGCCAATAGTCGTGAAACCTCGTCTTCAAGAGGAGGCAGTGTGTGTTTTTCGTCCACGGCCTTGGAACACTGGAACCGGGCTGGGTCTACACCTCTACAGGGTACTACCGAGAAGGACTCATGGAGTTGCCCAAACCGAGTTACACCATGTGTTTTGTGGTGACCTGAGCAAAGCATTTGACTGTCTCCCTTGGATGATGCCTTGTGTGGGGTGCTGCCAGGAGTATTGAGAATCGAGGGCCCCTTTATTAAGGGGCCATAACCAATGTCCTGTACGAGCAGGAGACAGGAGTTTTGGTCCGCATTGCCGCACATAAGTCGGAACACTAGTTAACCGCAGGTGCATGTTATAAGACTCCAGCAGGGGCTGCCTTTATCACCGGTCCTAGTTCATACTTTTAGGGACAGGATTCTATATTCAGCCAAGGGCACGGAGGGGGTCTGGTTTTTGGGGACCAGAGGAGTGATTTCGGACTCATTATGTTTTAGCAGAATAGCGTGGCACGAACCTACAAGTACCCAAGGACCTACAGCATAGCGCTGGGCGGTTCGCAGCCGAGTGGGTGAAGGCGGCTGGGACATGGAAGATCAGCTCACCTCCAAGTCACAGAGGACCCATAGGTACTACGAGCCGGAAAAAGGGTGGCTTGTCCTCTTCAGGTTGGAGGGGAGTTCCTAGCCTCAAGTGGAGGAGTTCAAGTATCTCGGGGTCTTGTTTCACAAGTGGAGGGAGCATGGAGGCGGGAGGTTGACAGACGATCGTGCGGCGCCGCAGTAATGAGGGCACTGTTCAGGATTCCTTTGTGGTGAAGAGAAGACTGAAGCCGAACAAAGGGCAATGCTCTTGATTTACCGTCGAAGAAAATGCTCCGTGTGCACTAGTTCCTCACCTATGTCGCGAATGACTTTAGTGGGTTCATGACCATAAATACCGAAAGATCCTGAAGTGAACAAGACGCTGAATATGAGCTGATCTCCGTAGGGTGGCCGGGCACTCCATTAGAAGATGGTTGTGGGGATCCGGCGCATCCGGGATGGGCTCGGAGTAGAGCCGCTGCTCCCTCCACAATCGCGCAGGATCCGAGTTGTAGGTGGCTCGCATCTATAGCCGATGGCCTCCTGACTCCTTACTCGGGAGTGGTGTTCCAGGCACGTCCTAGCCGGGGAGCCAGGACATGGCCCAGGACAACTAATACTAAGGAAGGGACTATGTCTCTCGGCTGGCAACTGAGGAAAACACCTTGGGCTCCCCCCGGAGGGCGGTGAGGAGGTGTCTTAGGGAGACGGGACGTCTGGTTGTCCTCTGTCTGAGTCTCTGCCCCCGCGGAGCCCGGTCCCGGATCAAGCGGAAGACTCCGAGTATGAGAACCCTGTCCTGTGGCTGATCCATTTTCTTAATAACCTTTAGACAGTTTATTTTAACAGAGTACTCCACGACCTGAAAGAAAATTTCGATCATAGTAGATCATTATCAGACGAATTCTGTAACAACCTTTAAAGAATCTGTTCCACTTTTAATTTCCTCATTATCACAGAAAAACAGAATGGAGGGCAATAATTCTGTTTCTTCCCCTTCACAAATTGACTTCTCTTGTTCAAAGTGTTACTTCATCATTGCGTGGTGGCATTAAAAGTGAAATGCAGTCCCCCTTGAAAAAGAAGGAAATTAGTTCATAGAGGCTAGCTCCCTGGTTTAATTCAGAGCTGCGTACTTTAAAGCACAAATTGTTAGAAAATTCGGAGAGAAAAATGGCGCTCGATACCACACCTAGAGGATTCCGACTTAATCTGGAAAAAATAGCCTACTGTTGTATAAAAAGCAGACACTTCACCAGAGCTAGAACAGCTTAATTTCTCATCCTTAATAGAAGAGAACAACGAAATAATCCTAGGTTTCTCTTTAGTACAAGTTGCTAAACTTACGCAGAGTCATAGCTCTGTTGAAGCCATCCTTCCCTTAGCTCTCAGCAGTCATGACTTATGGGATTCTTCCTAATAAAATTGATTCTATTACGAAGAAAATCTTTGATATATCTCCTGAAGATGATTACTTCATCCTCAGCAAGTGAGACAACATTGGAAATAACTGTAGAACCTGATCTGTGTTGGTGACTGTTTTGATCCTGTGGAGCTTCCTGAGTTATCAGAAATATTAGCTTTATCTAAACCTTCAACTTGTATGTTAGACCCAATCCCAACAAATTATTTAAGGAGTGTTTCCCTCTGATTACCAGCCCCATTTTAGATATATTAATTTATCGTTTAGTAAATGGATATGTACTCCACAAGCTTTTTAAGGTAGCTGTAATAGAACCTTTGCTTAAGAACCTTTACTTGATCGAGATGACTTAATAAATTACAGACCTATCTCCAATCTTCCATTCTTATCTAAGAATTCTTGAGAAAATAGTGTGCTAATCAAATTGTGAGCATTTACACAGCAATGACCTGTTTGAAGAGTTTCAGTCAGGGTTTCAGGAGGCTCATCATAGGCACTGAAACATCTCTGCTGAAAGTCACTAATGATATTCTTATGGCCTCAGATAATGGACTTTGTCAGTGTACTGGTTCTGTTAGATCTCAGTGCTGCATTTGATACACGTCGATCATAATATTCTCTTAGAAAGGCTGGAATATGCTGTAGGGATCAGAGGAACAGCGCTAGGCTGGTTTAATCTTATATGTCTGACAGATTCCAGTTTGTTCATGTAAATGATAAATCATCTTTAACTCCAGGGTTAATTGTGGGTACCACAGGGTTCAGTACTTGGGCCAATTCTCTTAACTATATATATGCTTCCAATAGGTCAAATTATCAGGCAGCATAGAATAATTTTTTCACTGTTACGCTGATGACACTCAGTCTTACTTATCCATAAATCCTGATGAGCCCAACCAGTTTTAGATAGAGCTACAAGCATGTCTTGAAGACATAAAAACTTGGATGATTTTAAATTTTGCTGCTTTCTAAATTCAGACAAGACAGAAGTTGTCGTCTTTGGACCGGAGTCTTTAAAAAGAAACTGCTTAGTCAATCACTTAACCCTGATGGCATTAAATTGACCTCCGATAATAAAGTAAAAAAACTTGGTGTTATTTTTTGACCAGGACATGTCATTTAAATCCCATATTAAACAGGTTTCTAGGATTCCTTCTTTCACCTCCGAAAAAAAACATTGCCAAAAGTTAGAAATATCCCTTCCAGGAGTGACGTTGAAAAACTAGTCCATGCATTTGTTACTTCAAAGCTGGACTATTGTAATTCTTTACTATCAGGATGTCCACAAAACGCAGTTAAAAGCCTTCAGCTGATTCAAAATGCTGCAGCAAGAGTTCTGATGAAAATTAAAAAAAGAGATCATATTTCCCCTACTTTAGCTTCCCTTCATTGGCTCCCTGTTAAATCCAAAATAGAATTTAAAATTCTCCTTCGTGAGGCAGACACCCTGTCTACTTTTAAGGCTAGGCTTAAAACTTTCCTTTTTGATAAAGCTTAGAGTGGCTTAGGTTATCCTGAGCTATCTCTGTAGTTATGCTGCTATAGGCTTAGGCTGCTGGAGGACATAATGACCACTTTCACCCTCTTCACTACTTTCTCACACAACTCTCCAATTTTGCATTATTTGCTGTTATTTCAGCTTTTAACTTTGTTCTCTCTCTTCTCTCTTCCTAGAAGCTACACCTGGCCTGACTCTTTTTCTACCTGTGACAACTGTCTGGAAAGGGGCATCGTCCGAGCATCTGCTGGCAACAACTTAATGCTCACCCTCTACCGATGATCCACATGGCCCTGTCTTTCAGTGTTTAACCCTTTCTCTCTCCTAGACATAGCTACTGACTGAGCTTTTACTGTAACTAACTCTATGTGCTCTCTTCAGACTCTAAACTTAAAAACTGGCTCAGAGTTTATCTGTTCCTTCTTTCTAGGTGAAACGACTAAAGGAGCTACATCCATTAACATTTACTTTTTCCTTCCCATAGAAAGGACTCCTGGATCAGTGCTTCTTTGTTCTCTTTGTGTCTCTGCTCTGTTCTCTCTAACCCCCAGTCGGTCGTGGCAGATGGCCGCTCACACCGAGCCTGGTTCTGGTTCTGCTGGAGGTTTCTTCCTGTTAAAAGGGAGTTTTTCCTCTCCACTGTCGCTACATGCATGCTCAGTATGAGGGATTGCTGCAAAGTCAACGCCAGTGACTGTCCACTGTCTCTACATGCTCATCCAGGAGGAGTGAATGCTGCAAGTCACTGACTGGATGCAATCTGCTGGGTTTCCTTAGATAGAAAAACTTTTTATCCAATTTGAATAAATAACAGAATCTGGCTGCACTGTTCAATGATTAAGATTAATAGGAATGTATGTACCTGACTTTTGTGAAGTGCCTTGAGACGACATGTGTTGTGAATTGGCGATATATAAATAAACTGAACTGAATTGAATAAGTCAGGCTGTCTTTAATTTATGTTAAAGTTTGTTTGATCTGAAACATTTCAGTGAGACAAAAATAAGTAAACCGGTAGAAATCTGTAGGGGGGTAAATATTTTTTTTCTGCACAGCAAGATGTCCCAAAATGTTCTCATTTTGTTGTTGTTCTAGCTCAGCTGCTGTGAAAGAAGAATCGGGTCGTGAAACAAACTCGTCATTAATTAGCCAACGCCTGCTATAAGGGAGAGGGAGACCTGCCACGTAGGCGTGGAGACCCTGGATCTCAATGACCTGCTGGCCCAGAGTGTGGTGTCCCGGAGGAAGACCCATGGCCGTGATGCCGTCCGTCACCAACACCAACCCTGAGAGGGACACAAAAACATCTCAGGCGTCTCGATGCGCTCAAACAGAGACATCCGGGGAACAAAGGACACGGCTTCGGTTTGAACTTTGGACACTGAAACCGTCTGTGTGTCCTGGAATCTCAGACCAGAGAAGGACCACACAGGATTTCATTACATCACACACATCTAAACACCAAGCAGAGAAAAGACACAAATTTATCACATTCCGGTCAACTACAGTAAAAACCTCCATTTATAATCAGTGATTACAGTAAAATGAGACATCAGAACCTCCTGGAAACAGACCTGATGGATGTGCTCTGTGGGCGATCCGCAGGGCGGCGGGATTCGTGTGAATCCCGTCGGCGATCATCCCGTAGAACACTGTCCTGCCTCCTGGGATCTGATCGCTGGTCAGGAGGCCCACAATTCCCGGGTCACGGTGGTGGAACTGGTCCAGATAGAAGGAGGATTACTTCTTCTACCAAACTCACTTTCATCAAATCAGAGCTAAAAGTCCTGATCCAGCCTTCAGTTCTGATGACCTTCCTGTAATCTCCTGAAGGTCTTTCCAGCTGCTGCATTTTCACTTTCTTCCTTTAAATCACTGAATCCACAGAGAAGATGGCTGGATCAGGAGGTTCCCTTGATAAAGCCTGGCTTGTTCTCATGTTAGTCGATGTGCAAGTCAAGCTTCTTCTAACCATCCTAACCCTGGAGAGATATCTGAAGCTACCACATGCAGATGGCTGTTTGGTGGGACTCACAGGTAACATGGCGTTGAAGAGGTGAGTGATGAAGGAGGCTCCATGCTGAACGGCGTCCTCAGCCTGCGACAGGTTGGCCACTGAATGACCTGCAAACAGATTCCTTGTGTCACACCTCTCATGAAGACAAAATGATCCCAGAGACCAGAACCAAAACATAAAAGCTGGGGGGGAATCACCTAAAGACACGGTGATGCCTCTCTGGCAGAGCTCCCTGACCACTGATTGGGTGCGGGGCAGCTCGGGTGCCAGTGTCACCATGGCAACGTTATCCAGGCTGCCGTAGGCCTCCATCAGGTCCTCAATCCCTCCGGACCGGAAGGTTCGTAGGTACCGCTCCGGATGGGCTCCTTTCTTCTCCAAGCTGATGAACGGACCCTCAAGGTGGAAACCTGGAGACCCAGGAGGAAGAAATTAGCCCACAATCTATCCATGCCAAGACCATATGAGCAGAATTGACAGGTAAGTATCTGTGAGTAGAGGAGACCACCATTGTCCTCCTGAGGTATGTGCATTTCTGATTGGACCACTGAGGAGTAAAATATGCTCCTAAACTACCTGCATGCTCCGGTGTGACCAAGCTTCCGCAGGATCTTCACTTCCTGCTGCCTTTTTTTCCCCAACATGACCAGAACTGTTAACACTCGGGTATGTTTTGTTGAACTGGAGACTGGGAGACCTCTCTGAAATCCATGCAGAACGATTCAACCTGACTGAGAGCTTCTGCAGCCAGTGAAGGATCAAAGATCATCCTTCACCATCTTCTATCAGCAAGGGAGTGTACAACCTCACCAACCAGACCAGGACACACATGAACATTTCTAGTATCTTATGGGTTAAAATATGAGAGCTAACATGAGGACCTGGCCTTCAAGGTGTTTATAGAGACAGTTCAGAAGAATTGCATCTTCTCTTTTCCTCCTACTGGCATCCAGTAATGGATCCAGTGTGCTCCACAGCTCTGACCAGCTTCTGCTTAATCAGTTGTCCGAACGCTTTTATAAGCAAGAAGCTCGGGGCAGCAGGTCCAACCATTCATGTTTTTGGACGATTCGCTTTCAGCCACTGGTACCATCACTAATTTCCTCCACAGTGAAGGAACAGCAGGAACAGAGAAGCTGGAGCTAAATCCAGAAGATGGAGCTAAATTCAAGACAATTCAAGACAATCAAACCTTGCTCTTCTAAAGTTCTGCTCTACTTGGTGTTGATTTCAACAGAACAAACGAAGAACCTGATGTTTATGTTTGACTCTGGAAACCTCAGATGATCAACATCTCCAACACTCTGATCTTTGCTGGTTCAGTAGGATCTTACCAAGAACTCCAGCTCCATGAGGTCCTCCGTTGTGAACTTTGATCTGAGGCAAAACCTGAAACACGATTTGATTTGAATTTTATACAAAGCTGCTTCATTTCATGGACTTTAAAGTCCAACTCTGCTTAAATAACGCCACCTTGTGGTAGACGGCAGGAGGGGACGTGACCAGAGTGGGACAGAAGGAGGTCACGCCATGTTCAAGGATCTTTTTGGCCACCAGAGAAACTCCAGCTGTGACGTCCTCAGACGGCTGAGAGAAGTCGACGCCGTAACCTCCTGCAGGGAGGAGAATAAATACCTTCACACTGACGTTCTGCACAATGACACACCTCCTGTTCAGGATGGGTGCAATGTGAGGAGATGTTCTTTACCATTGATCTGGACGTCTATGAAGCCTGGGGCAATGATGCTGGCTTCACAGTCCACTTGCTGGTCAGCGTAGCCCTGCTCATCGAAGAACAACTTCTCTGGATCTAAAATCTTCCCTTCGCGCACCCACAGGTCCTCTCTGCCCAAACACAGACAAGGCGTCAGGTTGTAGTGACACCATCACAGCAAACACCTAAACTAACAGGCCCGTAAAGGTGCATCAGCTAACAAAACACTTGGCGTCACAAAAATGTAAAAACTGAATATTATTTTTCCACATTTCTATTAATTCACTAATTTCTGGTCCTTTCCGCATCTTAGTCTGTGAAGCTTTGCTAAATAAGCTAGTTTCCCCTTCCTATAAGGTTCCTGGTACTCGTTCTGAGGATCCCAGCCCATGAAGACCTCCAGGTGTCATTCTGTCCCATTCATCCTCCAAACACGTCTTCAGGTGTCCAGCAGTTTGGGGTCGTCTCCAACAGTCTCCGTTGGGACGGATCAGGGCTTCAGAAAGCCAGCTGATAAAACTCCACGTAGTGACCTTTCTGGGTTCTTCCAGATCATTTAGAGGAGCACAAGAGAACAACCATCAGATTTTGAACAGTTTTGGTTAACTGTACTAGAAGATAAAAAATGATTTCCGTTTTATACAAAAATAAACATTCAGAGCATGAAGAACACTGGACGTTCAAAATAAAAGGGAACTGGAGCTCCATGTGGCAGAGGATGCAGACTGGGAACATTCCTGGGACCAGTGACATGAAGGCCTTGAAGCCTGAACTGGAGAAAGTTTAGTTGGGAATTGAGGACGAGATTTTTTCAAATGTCTAATTATTATTGGCAGTTATGACACCAACAGCAGTCCGCTCTGCTGGGGACATCTTTTGGGAGTGACCCTGATAATGAGCCACTGGGAGAAGATAAGAAATCTGAACATAATGTTAGAATTGTTCCAGTTGGTCCTGGTATAAAATGATTACGAACTGGCTCGGTCCGATTCACCAGAATCCTCCGACACTGGATCAATGTACTCAGAGGCTGGAGGACATCATATAACCCTGCAACTAAGCAAGGACCTTTCCTGGTCTTCTGTCATCTCCCATCTACATGGAAGGACTTTCTACTGCAGAATCAGATGTTGCATGCAGATGGAGGTAATGTTCATGTACCTGTAGGTGTGGGACTACTTGTCAAGGATTTGTTTGTCTTAATAAATGTTCAAAAACAGGAAAGACAGCTGTACCCTCCTCTTCCTCAGCCAGGTATTGGGATGTAGTTTTTCATTGTCATGGAGAAGATGTAGTCCTGCTATCAGAGAAGAGGAAATGATAGAAGCCCATACCATGACACGACCTCCTACTATCACAGAACCTGGCTGCTGACAACAGGCTGGATGCTCCTTTTCTAACAAACATCTGGAGAACCGATCCATGTTTCCACTGAGTGATGGTCCATCCCAGAGAAGCTGACTCCACCTCTGACGTTCTTCTCTGCTCAGTAACGTGTGAATCCTGGATTTATCCTGATATCCCAGCCCTATGCTGGACTTATCTATATTTGATCTGAGTTTCATTCTGGTTTCGTTTCGGTTTGAAACTGATTTTATCTCGACAGGATTCTGGTTTTATCCAGAGTCTGATCCAGGTTACTCCTGGAAGCTCCTCCAGGTTCCTTGGATGGCTTCAGGATGTTCTGTTCTGCTCTGCACAGGAAGGAACTTCAGACATTTCTCAAATATTCAATGTCTGCCTGGAGATCCTCTGAAGGGGTTTCCTCCTCAGAGACCTTCCGTTCCTCAGTGGTTCCTTGCCTATTGGACATTTTCCACTATTAGCCTTGAAGCGCCTGCATCCAAACCATGTTTGAAACATGTTTTTCAATGAAACATCCTATAATATCTCATAAAACAGTGCTGGTTAACGAACAGGTGTGAGCAGGTGCAGCAGTTGTTAATCATCTCAATAGTTCAATATAAATCTAAAATGTCCGTTTGCTTCCTCCAGGAGATGACCTTTGACCCCGCAGGTACCTCTGCAGCGCGTGCTCTCTCAGGATCCAGCAGTTGGTGAACTGGCTGATGGGAGCGTCAGACACGGATTTGTTGGATGGCATCTTCGTTTCTCTCTGCTGCAGACGAAGCCTCAGATGGACTCAACCAATCAAACTGCAGGAACAGAAAGCACATGAGAAGGTTGACCAGTTAGCAACATGAGGACAACAGCACCCTGCAATGTCATAGTTGAATACTGAGATGAAGATTTGCATCATCCTCACTGCTCTCCTTCCTGTCCTCCTCCTGAGATCAGCAGGCAGTCAGTTCACTGAAAGACCAAAAGGTCAAATAAATAAATCACAATTAAAACAGTTAAAACCTGACAAATCTCTTACAGACTGAAGTCTTGGTGCTGACTGTGATCTAATCCGGTCTATTGCTGGCTGATACTTCCAGGCCTTTTCTGCTCTTACGTCAAACTAATCAATTAGTTAACTTCTGGTCAGAAATCTGTCAGAGACTCAGAATTCAGACCCTGAACAGTGATGATAGCAGCGGGTTGGGAAACCAATCGGGTCGATCTGAGTTAAACACACTCATCGCCTGTGTGGATTTTATCCATCTCTCAGTTCTTTGTTCTTTCAAGCATCAGGTCCAGAAGTATCAGGTCCAAGGGAGAAACCCGGGACGTTCCCAGGCTTAGGCTCTGTTCTCTATTGCCTTAGTAACTGGTTCTGTCATGGTCCAAAGCTTGGAATGATCCAGACATCCACCGCCTGTTCCTTGTTCTACTAGCACCACCTTCCACCCTAGAGTGACCCTGAGGTCATTCAAACAGTTGTAAATGTCGAAACCAGACCGTCGTCCAAGCTGACTGGAACCACATGTCCAACTGGACCTGGGATGGTTCCTTAAGACAGCCCGGACCAGACCTAAAGGATGGTGCTCCACTCTCTCTACTGTGGTGGATGTCTAGTTCTGCTGAATTTGACTGATCCAGAAAGTGACTCCCAGTTTTGTGATTTCATCTCAAAGTTCTGTTAGATTTCAGAATCGGGTCCGTTCCTGAGCTCCTGGTAGATCTTAGGTTTTTAATCTGACGAATTATCTTTAGTGTTGTTTATTAGTGATGAATTATTTGTCTTGAACAGATTGACTCGCATGTTGTTTGTCAGGTATTGATGTTGGTTTTGTTTTAATCAATCAGTGGTAAACAGATGTGTGCCAAATATGAATAAAACCAACAAACAAAATCCAAACAAGGTGCATATTAGGGTTAGCTGGTCGGAACCTGAGCCGGCGAAGGTACAAACTAACGCTGCAGCTGCTTAGGGCCCCCAGCTGCCCTGGCAGTTGTAATCATATCAAGGTCAGCGTCCATCAATTGAAGGGTATTTTTATAGTCATATTTTAATGCAGTCATAGTCATATTCTATGGTCATATTTTAATGCAAATTGAAAACATTCTGAACATTTTATCTGAAGTTGGGTCACTGTAGGAGATCAGAGGGTAGCAGCCTTTTTCCTAAGGTGGCTTGTGGTCTCCACCCCTCCACCCCCACTCTGGGTAATCACAGTGGGGTTAGCTGGACGTGGAGACCCAAATGAACTCCTGTTTAGGGTCTCATCCAGTCGTGGGCTGGCCCTGACTGGACCTCTAATGCAGTAAAGGGAACCAGTCCAAACTGAGGCGGGAGGAGAACCGTCCATCTTCTTGTTTTATTGAGCTTGTTTCCATAAAACCTTCATCAGTGTTGTATCATATCTTATCTTATCTGCTGATGCAGACTTTGACCCCTGACCTTCATGACAAAGCAAACTGCTAGTTTTCTGTACTTTTAATCACTGCTGCAGTCTCCGCACCAAACTGCATTTAAAAAAAGTCGGTTTAAGGACTCCTTGTGTCTGTCTGACTCACGTTTCTTACCTTCACAGAGAAACCGTTAAGACCTCCAGAGATCCTCTTACCTGAATGTCCCTTCGGCAGCCACTAAACCCAGAAACAGCTCCAGTCATGGCCCGAAAAAGTTCCGAAACCAGCGGTCAGCTTCATCCGCACAGAGCCGCTGCAGAGGTTCTCCAGAGAAACCAGTAAGAAACTGCAGGTTCTCAGTGTCTTACCGGTCTGACTGGAGCTGAAGGAGTCAACAGGAGAATCGGGCCAAGTCATGTGACGGAGCGGAGCTGCAGGTCAGCTGACCGGAACAGCTGCTGAGAGCTGCGTCATTCTGAGGAGACGGTTCCTCTCCTTCTGGACCTCACAGAACCCCGACCCAAACATGCCTTTTTATGCAGCAGTCATATAATAAAAGAAATCTGCTGCTGTTTTAGGATTGTTCTGGTTCTGATACATTACTTATTAGAACTAAAAGATTCTGCTAGAAGTATCAAAAGGTATTTAAAAAAAATAATCAAAATCAGAGGTAGTTATGAAATTAACAAAGGTCATTAAAATGTTAATGTTTCACTGCTCCCTAATTGAAGAGAATATATAGGTTTTTTTTACTCAGTTATTGCCTGAAAACGTTTTAAATGATACCGAACCAGAACCCATCCAAACATTTGTAAAAATAAAATAACATAAAATTACCTTTAATTAGATATAGTTTTGTCATGCTTTACTAGCTTGTACACAGCTCTTTTTCCCTATTTTTTCTCTACCCTCTGTATCAATCTACTTCTCTGTTTTCAATATCAAATATGATATTTTTCTAGTAAACTGAACCAAATAACTGATATTTATATTGTTTCAGACGCTCCACCAACCAGAAGTCTGTTTTTGTTCTATGAGCTGCACATCTTCATTTTCTCACCTGAAAATGATATAAACACATGTCCATTCAGACAGAAATGCAGTTTTCTATATGTCTATTTAATCCACATGTTCCCGCTACTTTCCATTTATCTGTGTGATGTTAGTTTTTAATTTCCTTTTTATTTTTACAGGTTAAAACTGTTTTTTCTTAATAATATATACTTTATTGATCTCACAATGGAAAAATCTTCCTCTGTATTTAACCCGTCTCGTAGGAAGCAGTGGGCTGCCATTGTGCGGGGCCCAGGGAGCTTTCAGGGGCCAAAGGTCTTGCTCAGGGACCCAGAGTGACAGGCTGTGGGATTTAATCCAGCGTACTTGTGACCTCTCCAGGATGCAAATGCCCTGCTCTCTTACCACTAGGCCACCACTCCCTATCATGGTGCAGCGGATATCTGTGACATTTAAATGCGTCAGTAAATGTTTCAGTTTATCATCGGTTCTATCAGCACTCAGTCAGAAACATGCAGAGCAGGTATCAGCAGACTTTTGTCCCTGGCGGCACCCCGTAACCCTTTCCACCAAAAACAGAGCAATCTCTGTAATCCACATCTTTCATCTGAACGCTAGAGGGAGCTCAAATGCAACTTCAGCTTTCTTTCATAAACAAAAGAAGTCCATGCAGTTTTTTTCTTGGACTGTTGGACTTGTTAGTTCAGGAAGTTTGTGATTCTGCTTTACGTAAAGAAATTTCCCTCATCAACACACTGTAGAAATGTAAAAAAAGCCACAATCATTCACATCTTCAGATCTGCTGGGGGAAATAACCCAACTTTACTACAGCCAATTAACTTAGTTATTTATAGTTAATGCACTAAGGAGAGATACACATAAGGAGCCACAGAACCGAGCTAAAGACCCAGTTATGGATTCTGAGTGAATTCAGTTGGATTTAAACTGAACTGAACTGAACTAAAAAGTACCAAATTAAATTTTTTATGTCTTCTCTATTTTTAAACTGAACTGAATGCAAGAAGTCTTCCTCTGCAACCATAACTGTGCTGTTAAATACAACAATGTAATATCCTTTACATGAAGGCCATGACAAAAAAATGGAAAAAAGGCCAAACTGATTTATATTATGAGATTTAGAAAGGTCGCTGACTTTTTCCTGAACATTACTTAATAAGTATCACTCAGGAGCATACAATAAGATTAAGATGTTCTTCTGTAATGGAGGTGATATGGATTAGTATACTTTCATCTTTTACAGTTAGTTCTAGATTGACAGCATTACAATCCTGATGGACTGAATACTTTTAGACTGAAAATGTTCCAGAATGTTTCCAGCAGGTGGCTACTTGATGCAAATCATTGAAAAGAAAGTAAAACAAGAAAAACAAGCTTCATGTTTTCTGATGACAGAAGAAGTTTCCATCCATCAAACATTAGCACCATCTGCTGCTACGTCACTGAGCTAAGGACAACTGTTGGACCTTTATGGTGAAGTGACAAGAACATAGCCAGAAGAAGTCCTGTCTACCACAACCAACTCAGTGAAAACAAAAAACGAACATGCTGAACACACCATCCCCACAGTGAAACATGGTGGTGACAGCATCATGCTGTGGGGATGTTTTTCTCCACCAGGGACAAGAAAGCAGGTCAGAGTTGATGGGAAGATGGATGGAGCTAAACCCAGAAGATCGATGGCGCTGAACCCAGAAGATTGATGGCGCTAAATCAGGACAATTCTGGAAGAAAACCTGTTATAGGCTGCAGAAGACCTGAGACTGGGGTGGAGGTTCACCTTCCAGCAGGACAACCACCCTAAGCATACAGCCAGAGATACAATGAGATGGTTTAGATCAATGCAGATTCATGACTTACAATGGCCTAGTTAAAGTCTAGATCTAAACCCAACTGAGAATCCGTGACAAGACTTGATGTTCTCAGATGTTCTTCATCCAACTTGACTGACCTTGAGATGTTTTACAAAGAAGAATTCAGTCTGTAGATGTTCAGAGCTGGTGGAGACAAACCCCAAAAAGACCTGCAGCCAGAGGAGGTTCTACAGAGTTCTGACTCGGGGGGCTGAATATAAATGCACTCCACACTTTTCAAATTTTTATCAGTCTTAGGTTGGAGAACCAGCAATCCTTCTGACTTCACATTTATGATCTACTTTGTGTTGGTCACAATAAAACACAGTAAAACTTTAGATTTAATTATATTTTTCAAACCATGTCAAGTTTTATATGATCATCAATAAACTGAGAGTTTATTTGATGTCTGAAACACAAATGTCATCAAATCCTGGAATCTTTGATCAATGCTCCAGGAAACAGAAGGAGAATAAAGTCTGATGTTTAATCTTCTAATCTGGAGCGATTTAAAGCTAAAGCTTTGAAGAAGTCAGATCCTCTGGTTGCAGTAACCTGATGGAGTCAGAGGGAACTAAACAGCTCCGCTCCTTCAGTTTGTCCCACCTCATCCAGCAAGGAAGATGGTCTGCAGCAGGGAACAACCCTAACCCCGTCTTCCCCACCATCTCCCCCATCCAGCTCGAGTCAGAGCAGCAGCCCCTCCTCATTCCTAAAGGTCCTCAATAAACCACGTTTCCAGTAAATCCAGATACTTCGCCATGTCCAGCTCATTTCCATGGCGACCACTACGACAGCCTGCAGGCCAAACAGGGGCCACCCATGAGGAGAGGAGCCTGCATGGAGGGAAACGCAGCTCTGAGTCGCTGTTTTTCTGGGAGAAAAGACTTGGCAGCAGCTGATCTGCCTCCATCATGACATGTATGTCACAGCCTCAACGTTCCTCTGACGTCAACCATCCCCTCTGAGTGACGCTTTGTTTCTGGAATCACCTAATCTCATTCAGAGACCGGGACCGGGTGGAGGCCTGATTCCTTAATCCGCTGCTTCTCTAAGGCTCTGAATTCCCAGCAGACAGGGGCTTTATGTCTGCAGACACCCTGAGCTGCTCTGAGCTGGAGGTACACAGGTCAATGTTTGAGGGATGTCACATATCACACAGAGCAAAAGCTTTCAAAAACAGGGCCATCATTTCATCAAGGGTTTGAAGTGAAGATCCTAACACCACCAATCACAGCAAGGGATTAAACTCTCAGGAACATCAGGAATACTGATGACCAGGATCCAACAGTCTGCTCACCCCACTGCTGCTGCAGAGGACTTCGATTCATCCTAAATCATGGCTGCAGTCCAGCAGTCTTCATACAAAAAAGAAGAAGCATGCCTTAAACGTGATTTTCCTTCTCTGGTCCATCCAGGATGTTCTTTAGGAACAGCTGGGAGTCTTGGATCAGCACTGAAGGATACTGTCCCTGCCTAAGGACAAATAGTTACAGATTTCACAGATTAGTGACTCAGAGTGGGTTTAGGATGTCAGGATATGAGGCTTTGTTTGCTAATGGATTTCCTCCTCAGACATCAGAACCGGTCTGCAAACAGGCGACACTTTCAGTGAAGATCAGGGAATAAACTGCAGGTAACAGAGAAGCGACAGCCATAAACCTGACCATATTCACCACAATAATGGACCCTTCAGTGCTTCAGAATATCGACATATTTCTGTAGCATTTTAACATATCTGTTTTTATTTTATATTATTTTTAATTTGCATGTGAATTATTTAACTTTGTTTTTCAAAATAAGAACATTTTTGTCTATGAATTCCTTATGTAATATTGTTAAATTCTTACAATTAACCTTTAAACTGGTAAATAATTGCATCTTTTTATTTTGGTTCTCAATGTTTGGGTTAAATCTGAAAAGTTGATTCAACATTGCTGTTAAACACACTATTAAAAATATGGTAACTTCAGTTTCCATGAAGTTCTAGATGGACGGGAAGTTTCCATCTTAGAACTCTCTGGGGACCAACTTCAGTTCTACTTCCTGTCTGTCAAACTGGGAGATCTTTGGGATTCTTCAGGTGAACATCAGGAGCAAACATCCCACTTAGACTCAGTACTGATTCATCCCTTGAGTTTAGGAGCATTTTTACACCAGAAGAATTTTAACAACTCAGAAACTGGACTGAGTTCGTTGATAAAGCAGCCAAAGTCCAAATCACTGCTGAAGAACTTTAAGAGTCCAGTAAAGTCTGGATCACTGGAAAGAAAACAGAACGAAGTGAGCGCTGGATCAGGAGTTTAGGACACAACAGCTTGGAGAACGTGTGTTTAACTGAGATTTCATCATGTTCTAACATAGTCCAAGTCCATCACTGGTTCTGCTGAATCTCTGGGAAAAAATTCATCAGGTTCATTGGAGTCATGCGGGTCTAATATTAACAAAAAGAATCACTCATTAAAAGTGCAGATGTGCATGACTGACTTTTTCTTGCTGCTTTCTGGAAGTTTCTGGATCTGCTAACGATGGGGGAGGAAGGGGGACATCTTTTCCTTGTTTCCTCCTTTCTCCTCCTTGCATCTGTTTGCATTCCTCGCAGTTAATGAGTGTTTGTCTGATCCCTGCAGGGGGGTGTAAGGACAGCCCGCCCCACCCCGCCCCGCCGGGCTCAGTGATTCTGGGAGGTCGTTAACTTCATACCATCCAACACGCTGCAGAGGGAAAACTCTGCTGCTGCTGCTGGTTTTTCCTCCAGTCAATCATTCCGGGACTGCAGAAGTTATTGGATCACATATTAAAGCCAAAGCTGGGAATACGGCACGAATTATTTCCTCTGAACCAAACCCAGATAATGCTCCAAACTGATAGAAACTCCTGTTCCAAACATGGTGCCAAACACAGAACAGTGTGAGTTGAAGCACGAGCAGAGGAACACCAAAAACAAGGCTTTTATTTTGAAAAACTGAATCGTTTAAACCTGCAGGATGATAAAGACAGACACTCTGTGTGAAATTCCTGATGTTCTTTTTAGGCATGACCCATCAGGCCCCAACCGGAAGATAGGAACCAGACGATGAGAGACAGCATCTCTGACATCTATCATTCTGGAAAGAGTTCCAGATCCATGTCTAATGCTTTAGACTCCAGAGAACTACAATGAGAACCATCATCCACACATGGAGAAAACATGGAACAGTGGAGAACCTTCAGAGGAGAGGCTGACCTACCAAAGTTACTCCATCAACAAAAATCCAGGAGGTCCCAGAAGAACCCAGAACAACATGTAAACTCTGCAGGCCTCACTGCCTCAGTCTGCTGGAAAGCTGAGGATGAGAAGAGATTTTATTTCTTAGCATCCCAGTGAGTCCAAGATGACATTCAGGTCCATGAGGACAAAAAAGTTCTGGAACAGCCGAGCCAGAGTCCAGAACTAAATCTGACACAATGTCTGTGGGCTCACCTGAAGAGGGCTGTGGGCAGGAGATGACCTCACAGTCTGAGAGATCTGCAGAACGTTTGGAGACAGAGTAGTTTCATTCAGACTGAAAGTCAGCCAGAAGGTTCTCAAGCATGGTGTTAATGGGTCGCTACACTGGTGCAACCGGTTTGCTTCAGCATTTATGTTTAACTTGAACAGATTTATGGGTTTTTCAGGTAAATTTTACAGGATAAATTCCATGTTAAGAGAAAATGTTTCAGATTGATTTATCACACTCTCGTTTATTTTACACTTCCAGCTCATGAATGTCTAAATTCAGCCTAAATCAGCCTGCAGCTTCAATATCACACACTGGAGTTATAAGTGACCTTCAGTGTTCTTCTGGATTTTTCCAGTGTGTCCTTGTTGTGTAAAAGCAGTTCTGCAAACAGAGACATGAAGCTGAAGAGAGTTCTCATTTCAGGTCCAGCGGACGGGCTGAGAGGGAGATGAATGCTGCTGCCGCCTGAAATCACAAATCAAGCTCCTACTGCAGTGCGCTGCTAGCAGCCACAGAAAGAGCTCTGAGGCCCACGTCCACTCTCATCAAGTCACCGAGTGGAAACGTCTGGTGCTGAAACAAGGAGCTTTACTGGAGCGACCTGAGACTCCTGCTGAGGGGGTCTGAGGGCTGGACTCGGCCTTTGTTGCTGTCGTCTCCACGGCAGCTCACCCATTGAGGGCAGAGTGGGAGATATGCAGAGCAGCAGCGGTTAAAGTGTTGCCTGTGCTGGGAAACAAACAAAAGAGATAAAGGAACCTAATGAACGGTTGGAGAGCAGTGAGTAAAGAGAGGGAAGCAGAGAAGAAGCAGACAGAAAGTGTCCTCTGTGTTAAATGTTTCTGCACCGTGCCAAGACCTGCACAGGGGAGGTGGAGGAGGTGGTGTTCTCTGTTTTCATTGTCCTGCCCAGAAGTCGGAGGCAGGCCCGGACTTGTCTGGCCAAGGTCAAGCTGTGGACGTCAACAATGCCATGCAGCTGGGCCTCCTTCAGGCTCAGACTCTGTTTGTAGCTGTTTTTCAGTCCCGCCTCCTTCCCAAACAGGGATCACCTGGGCAGCTCTCACAGTTTCACTGCAGGTGTCAGGCCAGATCTCTGTGAATGTGGGACATCCTGTTTGTCCTGAAGCCGTAAACCACCTCTGTCTCACCAGAATCCAGAGCGCTGGTCCGACATTGCATGAGGACGAGATGTTCAGGTGCATGCTGAGGGAACAATGCACCCAGGTGGTGTGAAATGTCGCAGGCTGTGGTGTAAGAGGAGAATGTGTTGGTAACTGAGTCCAGTAGTTATCCAGCATTGTTTTGTCCCAGATTGTTGTGTTACCTGGACAGCACCACGCTGCAGTGCCTTCCAAGGTGGCGCTGAAGACCGACAACCTCAGGAGTCACAGTCTGGTAGCAGAGCCACTTTCAAAGGCAGAAGATCCAACGATGAAATATGACACATTAAAGTGAAGGAAATCCCGAGCAAGCACTTTGCGACAATCAGAACCAGAACCAGGCTCAGTATGTGCAGACATCTACCTCCATTGCCTGGGTGTTTAAGAGGGCAGAAAGAACTTATTATGTTCCAACCATAAAGTTCTGTTTATTGTATCTGGGTTTTATATGACCTTCAAAAACAAACTAGTGCAGAACTCTGTAGAACCTCCTCTGGCTGCAGGTCTTTTTGGGCTTTGTCTCCATCAGCTTTGAACATCTACAGACTGAATTCTTCTTTGCAAAACATCTCAGGCTCTGTCAGCTTGGATGAAGAACATCTGAGAACATCAGTGCTCACATATTCTTAGTTAGATTCAGGTCTGGACTTTGACTAGGCCATTCTAAGACATGAATCTGCTTTGATCTAAACCATCCACTGTGTCACTGGCTGAATGTTCAGGGTGGTTCTCCTGCTGGAAGGTGAACCTCCACCCCGGTATCAAGTCAACGGCAGCCTCTATCAGGTTTTCCTTCAGGGTTGTCCTGGATTTAGTTCCATCCATCAACCATCAACTCTGACTAGCTTCCCTGTTGCTGCTGAAGAAAGTATCCCCACAGCATGATGCTGCCACCACCATGTTTGACCCTGAGGATGGTGGATTCACCATGTTGGGTCCATGAAGGGACTCAAAAACATCGCACTTGACTTCTTACAGCTTGCTTTCAAAAATTTATTTCTCCTTCTTACTCTTCCGTGGAGATCAGATTGGTGGAGTCCACAACTAATAGTTGTTCTGTGGACTGGTTCTCCCTTGGGGTGCCACAATCAGAGGGGACTGTTTGGATACAACATTATTAGTAGGTTGTAATATTAGAGGGTGCCATGCATCTCTGCATGCTAATAGTATATTTGTCCAACTGGTCAGACTTGTCCTTGATGCTCAAACCTGAGTCTGATATTAGTGACTGAGAAGCTAAAATTCATGCAGAGTGGAGGCACCATCATGGTGAGGGTAAAGGACAAGTGCAGACAGGTAAATGTGTGTTGACTGTAGCTGTCATCTCCATAGCAACCATAATGTCACAGCAGCATGTTTTCCTGAGGTCTTTCACCTCCAGCCATGATTGTCTCCAACCTCCAGAAGGTTGGTTAATGTTGGATCATGTTGGTTAGGGAGAGCACAGTGGGGTCTTCATCCATTGTGATAAAGATATGAACATGTTCAACATGTCTGAACTGATGCTTGTTTTATTTGTATAAAACCCTGAGTTTACTCAAATTATCCGTGTTTCTGCAGAGCCTCAGGGTCATAAACGTTCTCCTCTACTGGACCTCCACAGCTGGTCCATCTCATGTTTTCTCATGTTTTCTGCATGTTCTCCAGTCCGCTCCCTCAGCCGTTCCTGTGAAAGATCTACAAAAGAGCATCGAGCAGCCGGGTGACATGAATACACAGGACCTCCCCCTGACTCCCTCACCATTGTGTCCTTCAGTGTGTGTGGGGGGGATCCAGTTCAGATCCAGTTTATTACAGAGGAAATTAAATATCCGAATGATCACAAAGCATGTGGAACGTTTTAGATCTTAAGGAAGACTAACCTGCAGTGATCCATGATGTCACATCGGCTCATCATTAATGTGAATGTCAGGTGACCTTTAACCTCTTTTATGAACCTTGTTTTCCAAGGTGGAATAATTATAAAGCTGCAATAATTTCCAGCAACATACCTCGGTGCACCAGTTTGAATTTAAATATATCTGTCGGTAGTCCTCCTTCTTCATTGTTTTGTCCATTATGTAATGAATCAGTACTACTGGCCGTCAAAACACTCCCACAGCATGATGCTGCCACCACCATGCTTCACAGTTGGTACACTGTTCTCAAACATTCTTCCTGTCACTGTGTCCAACCAGGCTAGACCGATGTGTTGGGCTGACCGGGTATTTTCAGGCAGAACCCCGACTCTGGAACGAACTTCCCTTAGACCTTGGCTCCACCACTGACCCAGGTATCTATAAACCTAAGCTTAAGACCTATTTTTAAAAAAAGGCTTTCAATATCAAGTAGCATGGTGGCAATTTATCTATGACTCATATTTGTCTGTTGTCTGCTGTTATGGTTGTATGTTTTTATGTTTTCATGTCTTGTTTCTCACTGTGTTTTTGTGATTTTACACCTTAGCCGGTTGTTATATATAAATAAATAAATCGATAAATGAAAGAAAATGACTTGTCTGACTGTCTCTCCTAAAGACATTTGGTTTATCCAGGAAGCAGAAGCTTTTCTTTGTTTAACACCTTCTCAGTCCATGGTGAAGATATACTGGTTACACTGGTGCTCCGGCAGGTTCCATGCCATGTACCTGTTTTCCCCCAACACGGTTCGGAGCCCACTCGGGTTCCTGAATATGATTTCGAACCAGTGACGCGCGTTTCCACCAACAAAAAGAGGTTCCAGAGCAAGAACACTGGTTCAACTCGGGCAGCGCAGAGTTCTTGGTTCTTCTGTGTGAACCGTGGGCGGGTCAGAGCTGAAGACAATAGAAGCAACATTACACAAGTAAACATTTTTTATATGTTTGCAATAACACACATTGTATAACTACTGGTTTCTGTTACACTCGCAGATGCTGAACATATGCAGATGAAAACATCGTACATCCACTGCCCCCCTCAGTATTAACTTCAGTTTATGGAAGCTCTCTTTCTGACATAGAGGGAACATTGAGCAGCTCAGGAAGCTACACCGTCTCTTCCTACCACGCTGTGTAGCGCCCCCTGCTAATCACTCAGGCTTGGTTCCCAGAACTGGTCGAAATGCGAGCTTAACAAAACACCAAAGTTCTTTGGTGGAAAAACACTAACGGTAGGCTTGAGCCTCGGAGGTTCCTAGGTTGTTCCTGAACATCCCAACCAGTTGGTTTTCTTCTGACAGTGACAGTTTGGGTCAGAGACATGGACTCACACATCTAAACTGGTTCTAGAGGATAAAGTAGGCTGACATTAACCTTCTCCAATTAAATTGAGCCTACTTCTGACCTCAACCTCATTTAAATATAAAGTACTGTGCAAAAGTTTTATGCAGGTGTGAAAAAATGCTGTAAACAAAGAATGCTTTCAGAAATATAAATGACGATTGTTTATTTTTATCAATTTACAAAATGTTAAGTGAGCGAACCCAAACATACAGCCAAAGTCATTAAGAACTATCTTCAGCATAAAGAAGAACAAGACTTACTGGAAGTGATGGTATGGCCCCACAGAGCCCTGATCTCAACATCATGGAGTGTTTCTGGGATGACATGAAGAGTCAAGTCAAGTTTATTTAAATAGCGCTTTTCAGCAACAAGGCACTCAATGCGCTGTACATGAGGAAAAACATTACAATGATACAGATTAATAATCCTTGGGAGTTTACTGGTAAGAATACAATCCTTCTAAGCAATCTAAAAATCTATGAAGCCACATTTAGGTAAAAAGAGGATTAGAAGAAAGACCACATTAGGCAAGAGGAGGGAAAACATTCATATTTCACACTTTATCCTTAGCAGGATACAGTTTGAGATATGAATAAAAAGCCCTCAGCACAAATAAGCAACACATATACGAGACAACATATCGCAGGTATACTGTGAAGGCTGTATATCAGGGGTGTGTATGTTTATCTTGAACATGTGAGTGTGTGCAAAGTATGTCAGTGAAGCACTGTCACAGAGACCATTGTCCTTGATGGTACGATTGAATGTTCATCAACCGGCCACACAGTTCTGAGCAGGTCCACAGATGTCCTCAGGGAATTGAAGGGGCAGAGGGAGCAGAGCGTCATGTTTACATAAGTTCCAGGAGAAGTTGAAGATAGCCAGCCATCAAAGCTATGCAGGGGAGCCAGATTCAGAAAAACAACAATTATTTGGGTCAGGCTGACTCTTAATTTTCCGTCACCCTTGAGAGTCTTGCTGGTGGTTCTCAATGGCGAAGCCAAACAGACAAATTCCTGGTCTTTCGTCAGATCCGAGCATACAACTTCATCTTGTAGGATCAAGTCCAGTTTGCGATTCTGCTCCCTTAACATTTCAGTCTGAGTGTTGATAGCTCTGCAGATCCCTTCACATAAGCCAGGGAGCCTTGCAATGGCCAGAAGTGCTGCCGACGTTTTCCCAATTTCATGATATGCCAGGTAACCGCAAACTCCGAAAAGCAGAAATCCTGTTATCAGAAATCCAATTATGTAAAGATCTTCCACGTCCTCGACTGACATCATTGTCAGACACACAATCCTCCGATTCTGCCAGGAGTCCATCGTGTATCCGGAGAAAAATGTCCTGTCTGGACAAGAAGGCTCTCCCTTACCCAGTCTTCCCATCGAGAAAATTTGATCAATTGCGTTGATAGACCAGCTGACCAGATCCATAATTCACAATTCGGGAGATATGCAAAGAGAGGCTCCCAAAGAAGACAAGACACAGAGACAGAAGGATGTGAGAAAGCCTACATCAACAGAAGATCTGTGGTTAGTTCTCCAAGATGTTTGGAACAAGCTACCAGCCAAGTTCCTTCAAAAGCTGTGTGCAAGTGAACCTAGAAGAATTGATGCTGTTTTGAAGGGAAAGGGTGGCCACACCAAATATTGATTTGATTTAGATTTCTAGTTTGTTCATTCACTGTTGATTGATAAAAATAAATGATTAATACCTACATTTTTCAAAGCATTGTTTGTTTACATGATTTTTTCACACCTCCCTAAAACTTTTGCACAGTACTGTATGTTTAAAGTTAGGTTGGTACCAGTAAACCAACCAGTTTACTGGTACCTACTGGTTTTCATTAGTACCCACTGTGTTAACAACAGTGGTCCAGTACAAACCAGAATGGTGCCAGAAGCTTGTTGGTCGACACAAACAGGGTGTGGTCAATGCACAGCTTGCTAAGATACAGAGGGGTGTATGTATATATCTGAGCCTGCATGTAGAATTTTGACCCAGTGTGGATCAGAAGAAATTCACAGTTGTGCAGCTGGTTCTGATAAGGAACTCAGTTCAACCGATGTTGGTGGTTCATCTGTTCAGAAAACGTTAGTTGAAATGGGTTTCATTGCATTTAAAATATTATGTGTAAATAATGTATAAAAGGGCCTGGCGTGTGGCGACCCATATATGGAGGCTTCAGTTGTCCCGGTTTGGGTCCTGACCCCAGAGACCTGTGCTGCATGTCTTTCCCCTCTCTCCACCCCACTTCCTGTCTGCTAACTTTCAAAAATAACAAAAATAAACGCCACTAGGCCCGCAGAAAATCATGTATAATAACCAGGCTTGTTTAGACCTAATTGGACCAACCAAGCCGGGTACTTTTCAATCTTTCACCAAAATATTTAATTTAAAAAATCCTTCCACCCTCAGAGAAAGCTCCCAGCCAGACAGAAAGCTGACCCAAGCTGAGAGAACCCAGATCAGAAGCTCAAACTGGGTCCAAAACGTAAAAAGCACCTGATCCAACTGGAGGTTCTGATCCCTGCCCTACGAGGCTGATAATCTGCTAGGTTCTGAATTCATGTTAATTTTTATTGATGTGTTTATGGGCTAATTAATTAATTTATGGGTTAATTTTCATATGAGATTTTATCGCCGGTTAATTAAAACATGTTTCATTAGATAACTGGATCCTCATTATTAACTCGAGCGGACGGGTTCGGATTTATATCAACTGGATCACCTCACTGACATTACCACATCTCACTGGGCCAGAACCAGTGGACCGAAAAAGAACTGGGCCAGAGCAAACACTGAAACTGGTTGGGTGGAAGAAATCCTGTTGTCATGCTCGGAGGTTTGGAGGCAGGACCGGAATGCAGAACATAGCGAGGAGGCCGCATGGTGAGTAAATTAAGTTTAATGTTGAACACAGACTTACAGGCAGGCCGAGTACAAAGTTCAGGCAGGAAATCCAAAACAAGTTCAGGAGGCAAACAGAAACAAACCAGAAGGCGGAACTCTGGAAGACAACAAGATTAGTTAACGTGAGGAACCTGCGAGGAACAATGAAAACCAGGAAGCTAATATACTGAGGGATGTGGAGTAAGAACAATGAAACAGGGAGACGGGTAATCAAGGGAAACATGACACAGGCTGTTGGGGGACTGAGGGGAATGTGTCTAATAAAACTACTGAGCAGAGGAAAGGCAGGGACATGAGGAACTGAACAAAAACTCGACTAAATAACAACACCAAGGGCAAACAGATCTACAGGAAAACAAACACATGAACACAAGAATCCAGGAAGAATAGCTCCAAAAAGTAAACTAACAAAACCCAAAATGGCAGATCCTGACACCTGTCTTCAGACAACCTGAAGGAACATCTTTGTTTTCTGTTGCAGCTCCGAACTGAACATCAGAGAGGCAACTGTTTCTCTGGCAGGTTTCTGAAGCATTAGAATCAGACCTGCCTCGGTTTGTTAGTTATTGCTGGTACCAGGCTGGACATGTAGATACTTGTCGGTTTCCAGGCGGCTCCTCAGCAGATCTCCTGAAAGTAGACAATCGGAGGTGAACTTCTAGAAGAATATTAACTGTTTCAGGCAAAAGTTCAAACTACAAAGCAGCTTTAGAGATTCTCTCAGAAACATTTCCTCCAGTGGGAGGACTTTACCCTGCACTGGAATGCTGGTCGTTTAAATGGTTCTGAATGATCCTGCTTCTGTTGGAGGTTCTGTTTTCCTGAAACTTAACTGAACTCTCACCATCCAGCTTTGTTCTAAATCTGAGGCTCTATCCAGCTTCTCCTCCCGTCAGCTTCTTCTGGGCTCCTCAGCCCCCACCTCACCCATCACCACCCCCAGGTCCTACAGGACAATGGTACCAGCCGTTACCCAGGAGACGGGCCTTTCATTAGCTGGGAGATAAAAAAGATGTATTCCCTGACACTGTTTTCCCATCTTCTTGATAAGCTTCAGCTCAGTTGAGCTGCTAAAGCTCCCATGCAAATCCCTCCCAAAGGCTCCTTATGTGTTGCACCGTGCATGGGAGCACCAGCGAGGTTGTGGGGCAACAGAGAGAGACACATCCTGCCAAGCTGGTGGCTTCATCAGCTTCAGCTCACTGGGAGGCAGGATCTCCAACTTACCCGCTAAGCATGAGCCTGATGAGCCTCTCAGGCTTCATGAACGTAACTTAAAGGGTCTAAACCTGCAGGGTTCCCTCGGTCCAGTAAGGACCCTATCTGAGCAGGTGAAGGGGTTTGCTTTTATTCTGAGGATGAGAAAATATTTGGACTCAAAACTGACAAAAACAACAATTCTTTCTTTACTTGAACTTTTATTTTATGCATACAGCATGAACTGATTCTGGTTCTGATTCTTTCAACTCATTGTATTTTTAGATTACATGAGTCCTGCAGCACATTACTAAAAATGACCAGACAGAGCAAAGATGTTCAGAGGATCTCCAAAGGAAATTTCCCCAGAGAAATGTTGGTAATCTGGCAGCATTCAAGGAATAATAACAGTGTGATGGTAGGAGGTTGTATCATGGTATGGGCTTGGACCATCTCCTCTTCTGCGGCGAAGCATCGATGCAGAAAAGCTCAGCAGAGGTTTTGGAGCAACATCTGCTGCCTAACTGAGGAAGATGAGGGCACAGCTGCTGTCCTGGGGTGCCTGCAGCCCTGACCCGTCCCAAACAGAGACTGATGGACCTCAACCTGCTGGACACCTGAAGATGTGTTTGCAGGAAAAAATTGAAGAAAATAACACCTGGAGGTCTCCTCAATAACAGACTGTACAAAGCCTTGGAGAGTTATTCAGTCAGTCAGTCAGTCAAGTCACTGTCCAGTGGAAGGAAAATGATTCATGGTTCACATCGTTTTTACAAATAATAATCTGAAAAGTGTGGTGTGGATTTATTAGACTGGATTTTATTTAGGGGTATCAGAGTCAAAGGGGTAGAATGCCAACGTATACTTCAGAGTGCCATTTGCAAAACGTTTTCTTTCCCATTCACAGTTCTGCTCCACTTTGTGTTGGTCTTTCTAATGAGATCCAAATAAACCACGGTGAAGTTTGTGGTTGTGGATCAGGACAGAATGTGGAAAGGTTCAGGGAGTGTGAATACTTTCCTTCAAGGTTCTGCACATCAGAATCCTGGGATGCTACCCCAGCTCCAATGGCTGCATCCTGATCTCAGCCACGTCAGGTGTTGCTGTTTAGCACTTTCAGTTTGCAGCGTCTCTGTGTTCGGACCAATCAGGGTAGCGTTTCACCTGGAGGCTCCTCTTACCTGCAGTCGTCAGCGAGGCCAGGGAATAATACCTGCATCAGGTTACTGCAGCCCTCTCATCTAACATTACCTGCTGCATTATGATCACGAGGCCTGGTATCCAGCTGGAGGACTCTGTCCAGCAGGTTCAGCGGTCCAGGGGGTCCCCAGACCCTTCTGGGTGGGGGGGATGTCAGCTCCCCTTTCCAGGAAAAATAGACTCCAGTTGTGGATGAGAATGAAGGATCCTGGCTTTGCAGCAGAGTATTGGGTGTCCATCATGGAGTAGAGTAGTGTTACAGAACACTATCTGGGCCCTTCATCTCTTCATTACCTCATCATCTAGCACAGCTCCCAGCGTTCCTGTCTGTTAACAGTGTGTGTGTGTGTGTGTGTGTGTGTGTGTGTGTGTGTGTGGGTGTGTGGGAAGGGGGTGTTTGTATTTGCAGTTGATGGCTGAAGCCATTCAGAGCCATTCGCTCTGACTGTGAGACACCTTTCTGCTCTGCAGCGGGTCACAGAAAGCTGCAGTGTGGTCTACAACATGGAAGACAGGCGGTGATCTATGGGCCTGTGGGACACTTGTCCCTATTGGACCCCACACTGACCTAATAAGGGACCACACATCCCAGCCCAATAAGGAACAACAGTGTGAATGAATGCAGACAAAGACCTGAAAGAGACACACAACCACCCCCTGCTGCTGTTGCCCACCGACCGCCTGATTACAGGACAGAGCTGAGCAGGAAAACACAGCCATAAATCTCAAAGCTGAGAAGGAGAAGAGACAAACAGACAGCAAGCAGAAGGAAACATTACGAGACATCATCAGAAAACATCATGGACCCTCGTGGACCAACTTAGTCAGTCAGGATAAACACAGAGCTGAGCTCTTGAGGTGATCGTCAGCAGGTTTCTAGAACAAACTCTGCTTCTTTAGAGTCAACACGTTGTTGCTGCTGCTGATGATAATAATGATGATCATGATAATGATGATGATCAGTAACAAGATTTCAGCTAACACAGAGAAAGCAAATGTTTGGACCTGTTCTCCTCACCAAACCATAAACAAGGCTGTTCTTCATGTTAAGCCATTACAGTTGACCTACAGTCCTTCAGTGGGTGTTAGCACTTCCTGTTTGGTGGTTGCACGCGGTGGATCTGCTGGTTCTCACTGATCCTCTCCTCTTGATCTCATGTCTGTTATTCTGACAGGTGAGAACGTTAAAACGCCTCCTCTGTGTGGCTGTACGTTTGGGAACACTTCATGTTTCATACGTTTCTTCTTGGCATGCTTAACAGACGCTAGCCTAGTGTTAGCTTTAGCACTACTGTGGCTGTCCACCCTCCCTTTATCCTAGTCATAGCACCTGAATGAGCGGTTTCTATGATGTTCCTCCTGGTTCAGAGTTCATCTGCTTAGCTTTTTCTCTCCTAGAAGCCACTAAAGGAGCTACTACTGCCTTTCACATAGAAAGTACTCCTGGATTAGTGTTTCTGTGTTTTGTGTGTATGTTTCTCAAACCCCCAGTCGGTAGCAGCAGATGGCAGCCCACACTGAGCCCATCTTGTTCTGGTTCTGCTGGCGGTTTCTTCCTGTGAAAGGGGAGTTTTCTTTCCAGAAGGAAACATTCACTGTGAATCGGCTCTAAACCAATAAACTGAAAGGAACTGATAAGCTGAAGTGAACTACATCGGGGCCACAACATCTTTCAGAAGAGCTCCATGGTCTCTATCCATCCATCCATCCATCCATAAAAATGGATCACACATAGAAAATCAACAGGCTGAGAGCAATCACTCCTTCTGAGAACCTGGACCCAGGAATCACACAGAGTTTTAGGAGGAACCAACAGCATCTGACCGCCTCACATCAGACCCCAGAGGAAGCTAGATTTTCCTGGATCTCCTGGATCCTGAGAAGCTGCAACCAAAGAGCCTCTGAGAGGATCACACTCTGACCTGCAAACAAAAACCAAACCAAACCAAAATACACAGCCAGGTCTATCACAGTGACCCAGTTTGGACCAAGCTTCTGTTGTGGGACAGATGGTCTCACATCTGGATACTTTGGTGTACAGAGGAGATCTTGGTCTGCTCACTGACTGCAAGGAGCCCAGGCCCAAGCCTAAACCTCCAGCCCCCCACCTTGTTTGACATAATGAGGTGTTTGTGCTGATCTGCTGTGTTTAGTTTCATCCATCATGGTTCTGTCCATGATGGTCAAACATCTTCACTTTGGTATTGTCTGTCCAGAGGACATTGTTCCAGAAGTCTTGTTCTTTATTCAGATGCAGGTCCTAAGTCCTGCTGCCATATTGTTTTCAGAGAGAAGAGGCTTTGTCCTTCAACTCTTCATAGCAGCCATATTGGTTCTGTGTCATTACCTTTAACCTTTAACCTGCTAACTGTAGAGTCTGAGGTGGAGCTTCACGCTCTGACCTGCTAGGACGTCCACTCCTGGGAAGATGGGAAGCTGTCTGAGATGCATCTGTTCAGCTCCACCTGGGTGCGTCTTCCCTTTAAATCCTGTGGAAGCAGTGAGGATGGATCTGTAGAAATGTTTATTGCAGCTCCTTGATGAGTTGAGGTTCTTATCAACGAGATGGCTTCAAGCTTGATGTTTTCCTGCAGCATCAGTCAAGCAGCTTTAATGGACTTCTGAGAAATAGTTACATTTTAATGTAGGTGCATTTAGTGAGTGATAATCATATCATCAGATAAACCGACTGAAAAAAGATGCTGAAAAATCTTTTTTATTGTCAAAGTAAAGAAACAATTGAAGCAGTGAAGGTAAAAAACACATAGAGCAGACACAGTGAACCAGGAGTTCAACATACGTCCATGGTTGGTTTCTACACACTGTTAAAGTTTATCTGCAAACCCCAAAGTAACGTGAAATATAGTGACCCTGACATCTTACTGGACAACGTATCGGCAGTCCTGCTGAGTTTCTACAGAGGGTTTGAGATGTTGGTTGTTTCTGCACCAGAAACTGATTCTGAGGCTCCCAAACTAAACACATTCCCTCCCAGTCCTAAAAAGCTCTCCAGCCTCTTCACGCTGCCACCCTGCAGGGTCACAACTGTTGTTCTTGGCACATAGAAGGTCAGCTATTCATTTACAAGCCCTGCAGCCTCTCTGCACTGAGCGCCTTCAGATCCTAATTGTTGCAGGACTTTCCCTCCAGTTCTGTTGTGCCTGAACATTAAAACTCAGGTTGACTGTTTTATTTTGCATCTATTGTCCGAAAGACGCCGCAGAAAAAAAGAAACTAATTATTGAGTTACTGACCTTCTACAAAATAAACTTCAAGTTAGAAATCCTGAAAAAAAAATTCTACTAAAAAAATATGTGGAAGGAAAAGAGTTGGATTAACAAAAAAACTCACACAAACAAGATAAAGCTAACAGCGAATCAGTGCTGCACAAAACATTGGCAAATAGCTCAATAGCTTACTGTGTTCAGAGTGTGCGGCCATCTTAAGACCAGTCAGAGGTTTGGTGTGGTCACCAACCAAAATGTTATTCCCATTTAATACATCTGGGAGCCATGTTGGATTTTAAGGTTGGGATGGGCGAGGAGCTTGCACCTTTCCAAGTCAAAATTCCCACTTCAGATGGAAGCCCAGTTGATTTCTCCAGCTGGGATCTCTCAGACATCTGAGAACATATGGAACCATGAGAATCCAGGTTTTTGCTTCAAAGCCCCAGATCATTTATAAACTTTCAACTTGAGCTTCAATCAATGAGTTTACCTGAAGAAAAGTAACCCTTCTGTGTCTCAGCCTTACTTTATATTTAAACTATTTGGGGCTGAAAAGCTGCAGCGCTCCAGAAACTGGCCAATCAGAAGAAGAAAACAGGTTTTCAGCATGGTGGCCTTTGGGTACCCTCCTCAAGGATGAAGACCCTGAACTATCATGCTCGGTGCACAGTGGTGTCCAGAGTCCTGCATGTCTTAGATGTTTCTTCAACACACCTCAGTCACTGAATAGTTTATTAGGACGTTCCTGCAGGACCTGATGAGATGATGAGGAGCTAATTTTGCTGTTTGAAGCAGCTATGTTGAAGCAGCAACGTGTCTAAATCATGCAGGAGACACCGGCCTGTGAGAACTGGAGGTGGAAACGCCTGCTCGTGGTGAGGAACGAACAGTTTGACAACCTTGAAGAAAAGTGAAGAAAGCTGACATGGCTCCTATTAAAGGACTACTTTCAGACGTTGTAGGAGGTTATGTCATCTTTGTTGGGTACTGAGATGTTGGGCAGATTAATCTGAGTTCAGTTCAGTCACCTCAAACTCCAGGAATGGAGAATCATCATGTTTCCTCCAGGATGATGCATGAAGATCTACATGTTATATGGACAGGTCCAGGTGTGACTGTATGTCGCTGATACTTGGTGAGCCAACGAACAGCTACAGTCACTAACATCAACAAGCGCTTTAATCTGACTGATGAACTGAGAATCCCACATTAACAAAGTTCTGGTTAAAACTGAATGTCTTCTAAATGTTTCCTGCAGAAAAAGGTTGCCAACATTTCCCCTGGGGATCTGGACATTTTTCAGCCCGCGGGCCACATCCGGACCATCAGATGTCCTGGACTGGCAGGCTCCTTTTATGTTGAATGTAACCTCTGTCTTTTCTTCGATAGGGGAGCTACTTCACCCCAGTGCTGACTCATGCAGACAGTCATTTTGTGCCTTGGTGTTACTGGACAAAGCTGCATTTATTGGCTGCTGCTTCCAGCTGTCACCATTACGCAGTCAGAGTTTATCATCAGATGTATATTTAGAGTTCCTCAACAATCCGGCCCTGTTGAAAAATGCTCTGTCCAGCCCAGCTCTGGAGGCCCGGGTCTGGTTGTCTGCTGCGTGTGCGCCGTGTGGTCAGGTGTTTACATGCACATCTGTGACCACTGCACACATAGGTATAGCTCAACAGCACAGATACAGCCAGTAAATTATGCCAATAAGAGTTTGTCAGCAGTTGTTTTACTGAACTTTAATCAGGATTTGATTCCAGTTTAGCATGGAGCTTGTGGTGCTATTAAAATGACCGTAGTAGAAAGTGTAAACTTACTGGATCGGGTTTCAGTCCCAGAGTTTCTGGGTGTTTTGCCTTCTGATGACAGTAACTGATTTCTTTTACTGGCTTTTATTTGTACATTTGACTAAATTAAAATACAGTTTATGAGCACAGACAAAATAAGACTGATAATGTAACTAAAAGTCTTCCTGATGTGATCCACCAACTTGTCCATAATCAAAATGCATGAGAACTAGTTCATGTTGGTTGTTTAAATTTAGCTCAGCATTTTAAAGGAGTGAACTGTGAACATGAACGATTCATTTTCAATCTGTGTGAACTGAGCTTAGTTCTAGTTGAATGTTAACTTGCACATCGACGCCTAGATTCAACAATAACAAGACCTGCGAGTACAAATAATAATATATAGAAGACTTTAAAGAGTATTTACTACAAATTTACTACAAAGAAATCTTGTCCATTTTCTTTTCTTGTTTTTATTTTTAAACTTCTGTCTCATACGTCCATATCTCTACTTATGAAAATTAAAAACTGATTTCTTGTAGTTTCTGCTCAGTAATGTCCTTTCTTGCTTTTCCTTGTGGCATCTTTGTTAAGTAGGCTTTGAGAATGTGTCTCCATCAAACATCACAGCGTACTACACATGTTGGAAAAAAAAATAATAAAGGTTGCAGGAGTGAAAAAAAGCAGCTTCCCTGCAGCGTTGGAGGGGTTTAAGTCTCCAACAGAACCTGAGTTATCCCTCAAAGGAGGGGCTCCATCCGGCTACTAGCATCCACGTTTAATGAGTCTCCGAGGTCAAACAGCTGGTCCAGGTTGACGGTGGAGCTAATCAGGAAGTCACCGCGGCCAGGATCCTCGTCCTCTGGCCAGGGGGTCTCCAGGAAGGCTGTGGCCAGAAAGGTCTCCTCGTCAAAGTCAGAAACATCGCTGCTCCTCAGATCAGGAGTCCCTGCAGGAGCATCGGCCGCTGAGATGTGGGCCCCCCTCCCTGTCAGGTCAACTTCCTTCATGATGGGGCTCAGGGGGTCTTCTCCATCCAAACTGAGCTCCCCTGTGAGGGCCGAGTCCAGCAGGGTGTCCCAGTCGAAGGGTCCTTTCAGGAGTCCAGCCTCCCTCTGTTCCTCTGGACAGAACAGAGGAGAGGTGGAACGCCGGGTCATCTTGGAGATACTGTTCCTGGATCCCAGCGCCTGTTTCCTCTTGTAGCCATTTCTTTCCCTGACCATGGGCCAGGAACACAGCATGGTACCCTCATACAGATGGGGGTCCCTATTCTGGTGGTCCTCGGTTACCTCTTCAAACTCCCTGAGGAGCCGCTGGGACTCCGCGGAGACATTAAGGCCAATGGGCCTCCCTGTGGACTGTGTTGGCAGGTTGAATCTGAGCCGGTTCTGCAGTGACGGGTTTATCTGGACTGGAGGCATCCGTCGCTTCTTGTAGGCCCCGCTCAGGAGGCGCTCAGCGTACTGCGGGTCAATCTTCCAGAAACCCCCCTTTCCTGGCTCGTCCTTATTCCGCGGCACCTTGATGAAGCACTTATTGAGCGACAAGTTGTGCCGGATGGAGTTCTAAAGGGAAAAATGTAGGTTTTTAGATAAATTTAAAAAACTAAACAGTCCAAATGTCTAACGTCACACATTTAAAGCTGTGAGAAAAATCACACCACATTAATATGCTGTTTTCTGCATTTATTCAGCTGGTCCTTCTCACTGAAATCCAAGCAGAGTGCTGACCTGCTGACCTTTGTTAAATATTATCTGCCCAAGTTCTGCCAAACAATAACAGAAAGTGTCTGAGCTCAAAAGCAACAGCCTCATCAATCATTTATTTGGCAAAATTAAACTTTGATGAAAAATTCCTGCTCTGCTGACAGGAAACCTTTGACTAGGACATTTCTTTAACTAAAATACAGTTTATGCTGTTAGGCTGTTTGGATAAACATCAGGTCTGACGCCCTGTTAGACCTCAGATAATCTCATTTTCACACACAGGAAACACTACTTCCTTCCTGAGTGTCTGCATACAGTCCACGACTGTGTGAGGTGTGTGTGACGTCATGCAGCTACCTGCCAGGTGGGATCAGCATGTCTGTAGTAGCAGAAGTTGTCAGTGATCCACTGGTAGATGCACGACAGGGTGATCTTGCTCTTCTTGCTGGCCTGCATGGCCATGCAGATCAACGTGGCGTAAGAGTAGGGCGGCTTGATGTGCGCGTTGGTCTTGTAGTCCACCTCGTCCGGGCAGTGGCCGTGCGCCACGATGCCTGGCAGGGTCTGCATCCTGCTGTAGGCCGCCGCCGTGGGCCTTCCCGGGGTCAAGGGCGTCCCGATAGAGGAGGCGGGGTCTGCAGCCAGAGGGGAGGCCGGGCCGTCGGGCCCCAACTGCTGACCGAGCAGCTGCGGCTGCTGGTGGACGTGCTGCGGCACCTGCGCGCTGAGGATGGAGAACTCCTGCAGCCACTGCAGGCTCGTCAGGCTGTCATCCAGGCCGCTGAAGCTGCAGGTCCCGGAGTCTCGCTCCTCAGCCTGGGCTGTGGCCGCCACCACCGCTTCCTCCTCCTGGCCCAACGGGCTCAGAGACAGCATGGCACCTCCGTCCTCCCCTGCCACTGCATGACAGACATACAGACACTAACGTTACTGTTAATTAACCCAAACCTTGAATGTTAAGGGAGGTTTTTGTTTTTAATCGTCTCTCTCCTAATGTGCACTTTGATGCAGCGCAGATGTCTGCGCATTGATATCTCTGCGCCTTTACTCTGCTTCTAAAGGCTGAAAATACTTAAACAAAAACTCTAAATAATGATAAAATGTAAGAATAAGATTAAACTGTTAACATCCTAAATACACATTTTTAAAAGTATTTAGCTGACATGTTTTAATGTATTTGCACATTTAGGACACATTCTAAGCCTAAAGTCCTCGTATTTGTCAGTCCTTTCCCAACAACCAGTTTTTATTGTATTAAAAATAAATTAACACTAAATAGAAAAACTGTAAAAGTATAAAGTTGGCATATTTCAGGCCTTCTGAAACAACAGCTTCTAATAGATTCATAAGTTAAAACTCACCTGTAATGCGGTTAAAATAAATCCTCTAGATCCCAAGCTGCGCAGCCCCTATTGATCTTTAAACCTGGACACCTGCAGTTTGCGCCAGGCGCTCCTTCTCCGCTCCTATGTGCGTCTCTCTCAGCGGGCTGAGGGCTCCGCCGGGGCGCCAGTTTAATACCTGCTGACGGAGGTTTGTCCAGCAACCATGGAAACGGGACACCCCCCTGTAAACAGCTTCCCTCTCCTCCATTGGCCTGCCGGTTTCCATGGTGCAGCATAATAATCGCCCTGCAGCTGACCGGTAAGGTTCCCAACCTGAGGTCCGGGGCCACCCAGGGGACCCAGCTGGAGTTTATAGAGCAGGGCTGGTTCCTTTCATTGAATGTGGAAGATGGAAACCAGTAGAAACCAGAAAGCAGTCTGATTTCTACTGTAAAAAAAACACTAATCAGCTGCATCTATTAGACTGACTGTATAAAGTAAAAATAAATTACAATGGGCCTTTCTGTTGTTTTTCAATCTCATAAATAAATTTAAAATACACTTTTTGAAACAAAACGAGCCTTTGAAATTATTTCTCACAGCATGAAATGTAAACTATGGATGATGACATGGTGTCTGTTACCATGCGGCCTGGAAGAACGTCCCCGTCTACAGACTGTAAACTGAAAACTGACTGTTTTGGCATAAATTTGACAGTGTGGAATGGATTCTTGGCTACTTAGTGGCAACACAGAAAAGAATGGAGGAGGGCTTTAGCTCCAAAAATCATCTGTGCAGGGAACGTGGGTAAACTTGGTGGAAGCAAAAAACCTGGTTAGAAACACTTTTAGCACAAGGATTGTGAAACTGTTGGAATCCTAAGAACAACCTGAAGATCACATCAAAGCTGCTGAGACACTGAGGCAAACACAGCTGTTGTTTGTGAGCCTAAAGTTTATCAGGTGGGAAACGTTTTCCTTCACAGTGGTCCAGATATTACCATAATGTTTACCAGTATGAGTTTATGACAGTACAAGGTAAGTTTCAGCGACCTGCTCAATCCATCCATCCACTCATCCATCCATCCACTTATCCATCCATCCATCCATCCATCCATCCACCCATCCACTGTTCCATCCATCCATCCATCCATCGATCATCCATCCATCCAAGCATCCATCCATCGATCATCCATCCATCCAAGCATCCATCCATTCATCCATCCATCCATCCATCCAAGCATCCATCCATTCATCCATCCATCCATCATCCATCCATCCAAGCATCCATCCATTCATCCATCCATCCATCATCCATCCATCCTTCCATCCATCCTTCCATTCACCCACTCATCCATCCACCCACCCATCCACTTATCCCTCCATCCACCCATCCACTCCTCCATCCATCCATCCAAGCACCATCCATCATCCATCCATCCATCCATCCATCAGTCCATCCATCCATCCATCCATCCATCCATCCATCCATCCATCATCCATCCATCCATCCATCCATCCTTCCATCCATCCATCCACCCACCCATCCATCCATCATCCATCCATCAGTCCATCCATCCACCCATCCATCCATCATCCACCCATCCATCATCCACCATCCATCCATCATCCATCCATCCATCAGTCTATCCATCTGTCCATCATCCATCCATCCATCGCCCATCCATCCATCAATCATCCATCCATCATCCATCCATCAATCACCCATCCATCCATCAGTCCATCCATCATCCATCCACCCATCCATCCATCATCCATCCATCATCCACCCATCCATCCATCCATCATCCATCCATCCATCCACCCATCCACTCTTCCATCCATCCATCCATCCATCCATCCATTCATCCATTCATCCATTCATCCATTCATCCATCCATCCATCCATCATCCATCCATCCTTCCATCCATCCTTCCATCCACCGACTCATCCATCCATCCACCCATTCACTTATCCATCCATCCACCCATCCACTCTTCCATCCATCCATCCAAGCACCATCCATCATCCATCCATCCATCATCCATCCATCCATCCATCAGTCCATCCATCCATCATCATCCATCCTTCCATCATCATCCATCCATCAGTCCATCCACCCATCCATCCATCCATCCATCAGTCCATCCATCCATCCATCATCCATCCATCCATCCACCCATCCACCCATCCACTCTTCCATCCATCCATCCATCCATCCATCCATCCATTCATCCATTCATTCATCCATCCATCCATCCATCCATCATCCATCCATCCTTCCATCCATCCATCATCCACCGACTCATACATCCATCCACCCATTCACTTATCCATCCATCCACCCATCCACTCTTCCATCCATCCATCCAAGCACCATCCATCATCCATCCATCCATCATCCATCATCCATCAGCCTCATCCATCATCATCCATCCATCCATCATCATCCATCCATCAGTCCATCCATCCATCCATCAATCAGTCCATCCATCCATCCATCATCATCCATCCATCAGTCCATCCATCCATCCATCCATCATCCATCCATCCTTCCATCCATCATCCATCCACCCACCCATCCATCCATCCCATCCATCAGTCCATCCATCCATCCATCAGTCCATCATCATCATCCACCATCCATCCATATCATCCATCATCCACCACCATCATCCCTCAGTCCATCATCATCCATCATCCATCCACCCATCCACTCTTCCATCACCCACCCATCCATCCATCCATCCATTCAACCATTCATCCATCCATCCATCCATCCATCCATCATCCATCCATCCTTCCATCCATCCTTCCATCCACCGACTCATCCATCCATCCACCCATTCACTTATCCATCCCTTCCCCCCATCCACTGTCAACCCATCCATCCAAGCACCAATCCATCAACCAATCCATCCATCATCCATCCCCTCCATCAGCCCTCCATCATAAACATCCATCCACATCAATCAACAAAACCATCCATCAGTCCATCCATCCATCCACTATCCATCCATTCATCACCCATCCCCCCACCCAAACCCCCCCATCCAAACAATCCATCCCTCCATCCATCAGTCCATCCATCCATCCATCATCCACCCATCATCAACCAAACCCCCCACCCTCATCCATCCTCCCCTTTATCCAAACCAAACAGTCCACCCTCCATCCACCATCCATCAAACCAAACCCCTTTAGTCCATCCAAACCATCCATCCAAACCATAAACCCTCTATCCAAACCATCCACCCATCCCCTTCATCCCTCATCCATCCATCCTCCACCCATCCTTTTAAGTCCATCCATCCATCCCTCCATCCCCCCCATCCCCCCCACCCATCCTCCATATCCATCCATCATCCAACCCCCCCTTTCCCCAAACACCATCCACTCATCCCCCATCCATTCACCCCCCACCCTCCATCATCCCCTCCATCCATCCCCTCCCCCCCATCCACCCCCTCCCCCCCAAATCCCCCCCCTCATATCCCCCCCATCCATCCATCATCCATCCATCATCCATCACCAATCCCCTCACCCCATCCCAAACCATCAGTCCATCCATCATCCCCTATATCCACCCATCCATCATCCTCCATCCATCCCTCCATCCACCCTCCACTTTCACCATCCATCCATCCATTCATCCTTCAGTCCATCCATCCATCCTCATCATCCCCTCCATCCCCTTCCCCTTCCCCCCATCCCTCCATCCATTTTCCATCCTCCAACCATCCATCCATCATCCATCCATCCATTCCCCCCACCATCATCCACCCATCCAACCCCTCATTTCCATCACCCATCAGTCCATCATCCATCCATCAGTCCTTCCATCCCCTCCATCCAATCCATCCACCCCCCCCATTCCATCCATCCCATCCATCCATCCCCCCCATTTTTCAATCCATCATCCAAACCCCCCCATCATCCAACCCCAATCCATCCCCTCCATCCAAACCCCTCCATCAGTCCATTCCCCCCCCAACCCATCCATCCATCAGTCCATCCATCCATCCATAACCATCACCCCTCCATTTAGTCCATCCATCCCAAACCCCTCACTCTTCCATCCATCCCCCCCATTTTATCCATCAGTCCATCCATCCATCATCATCCATCCATCCATCCATCATCCATCCATCAGTCCATCCATCCATCCATTCATCCATTCATCATTCATCCATCCATCCATCCATCAGTCCATCCATCCTTCCCTCCCCAAAGCTCACCATCCCCTCCAAACCCTCCAAACCCATTTAAACCATTCCACCCATCCCCTCTTCCATCCATCCATACCAAGCCCCTCCATCATCCATCCCATCCCCTCCATCCCCCCCATCCCCTCCATCAGTCCATCCATCTTCCATCCATCCATCATCCATCCATCCATCCATCAGTCCATCCATCCATCCATCATCCATCATCCATCAGTCCATCCATCCATCCATCCATCCATCACCCATCCATCCATCAGTCCATCCATCCATCACCCATCCATCCATCAGTCCATCCATCATCCATATATCCATCCATCCATCCATCCACCCATCCATCCATCAGTCCATCCATCATCCATATATCCATCCATCCATCCATCCACCCATCCATCCATCAGTCCATCCATCCATCCATCCATCATCCATCCATCCATCAGTCCATCCATCCATCCATCATCCATCCATCCATCAGTCCATCCATCCATCCATCCATCAATCCATCCACCCATCCATCCATCATCCATCCATCAGTCCATCCAGTGTATACCCACTTGGACCAGAAATATAATCCATCCAAATTCTGAGAATATCTTCTATTTGCGCCACATACTGCTCCGTTTGCTCCTTCAAACTTTCACCCTCAGGAGAGTCCCCACAGATTTTGATGTGCTCAGATGGCTTCAGCTGGTTTGATGAACCCTGTAGTCTGGGATCCTCAGAAGGTCCAGTTGTCCCGTTTTTAAAGGAAACCAGTCAGTTAGTGAGATCACCGAGTCTTTCCAGAATTTGTCAGGTTGTTTAGTGTGTGCCCAGCTAAGGGGGAAATTAGAGTGGACAATTAACAGTCATGTTTTTAGACTGTGGGAAGAAGCTAGAGTACCCAGAGAGAACCCACACAAAGACGAGAAGAACATGCAAACTCCACCCAGAAAGACCCCATGCCGCCAGGACTTTAACCAAGGACCTTGACCTTCTTGCTGTGAACAGTGTTACCAACCGCAACACTCAATGAAGATCTGCTGCATTTATTTATTTTCTTGCTAACTGAAATAATTCAACTTAATTCTTCTTCTCTGTGCTTCATATGAAACCAATACTTCTTTGGAGCATTTATTTACAAAAGACTACTCTCCACACTTTCTAATTAAGCCTCAAAAGGAAAAAAAATAAATGTAGTTCTTTCCAACAACTCCTCTCCTGTTTGAATTAAAACTTGTTGGAGAGAAAAAATGCCGCTTCAGCAGCTTAATGCAGTTTAAACATTTTCTCTGTTTTCCGCAGACAGTGTTCACATTAACTTAACAAGCTCAAGGCTGTACCCTGTGTTTTGACTTGCAGGAGCTGTAAAATAATGTACTTTTCATTGGAGAGAAAGAGAAAGGCAGGACAAACAAAAAGCTTCAGCCCCAGAGGTCCTGTTAATGTGGCTCAGTGGCTTCCTGGGGCCCCATCATAAAGAAAACTGTAAAGCAATAAAAAGGTCCTGCTGATCTCTGCAGATCGAAACATCACTGCTGCTCATCATCAGCCTCAGAGACATCTTTGACTTCTGTTTGCCTTTCACTTTGCTGCTCATAAACCTCAACACTGAGGAGAAATAAAGAACTATTTATTATAGCTGTTTACTTCTAAAATAACATTAAATCTTGATATGAAGAATATATGAGACAATTAGGAAGGATCTTCATGTTTCTCCCTCTGCTGAGCAGAACATCCTGAAACCATCCAAGGAACCTGGAAGAATCTCAGGACAGAAACAGCTGGACAGCAGTGATCTCTGATTCCTCAGATCGTTCTCCATCCAGAACATCAATTCATCATCAGCTGATAGAACCTCATAGAGCAGGATTAGTTTGGAGGACCTTGGTCCAGCTCTACAATCCAGAGTTATCTTCATAGACTTTACTGAACAGAAAAGAAGCCTGATATTGACCTAAGAAGAGGAGTCAGCTTTTCTGGGATTGACCATCCCACAGTGGGAACATGGATCAGATGGATCAATTCTCCAGATGTTTGTTAGAACAGGAGCATCCAGCCTAGTCCCTGCAGCCAGGCTCTGTGAGGGTTGGCGGTTGTATCGTGGTATGGGCTTGGATCATGTACAGTTCTGCGATGCAGAAAAGTCCAGCAGAGATTCTAGAGCAACATCTGCTGCCTTCAGGACCACATCTTCTCCATGACAATGAAAAACCCCTGTAGGAACAGTGTCTACTTACACCATTAATGCTTTGCCCCCAATAACTCATGTTTCTTTTGTTGCTTTAATGGTAATATTCTTATTATTGGTTTTAGAAACAACATTTACCGGTAAAGAACTTGTTTCAAACTTTATTTTCCATCTAGATTTTAGATGTAATTCTAACAATAGAACACATGAGGGCGCCACATATCTGGTGAAAGTGTAGGGCGAAGGTTTTTCCCTCTTGTAATAAATTATTTATCTCATATTTCTGAGGTCTGAAAGAACCACAGAGGTTCTTTGGTCATTGTGATTGGACCATGCATATTTCAAAAGACCCACAATCTGCTGGATATGAACTTCTGGACCAAATCCTGACAGAAACTTATTCTTTTTAGTGTTTGGAACTGACCTCACTGTATGTGGAGATGAACTCACAGCCACTTGTTCCAGATGCTGAGCCACTATGCACTGGTGGCAACGTGATCTGGAAGCATCGTACTCTGCAGAGGTAAGTCCTCAAGCTTCTTAGACTATCAAGGACATCCTGAAGCTTCTTCTCTGCATCTTCAAGTTCTTCATGATACAGAAGTCGGTGTGTTCAGCTGTGATGTTCTCAGCAGCAGTTTCCTGCATATGATACACCTTGAATATCACAGGTAATATGAAACTAAAGTAAAATTTATTTACTAAATTGATGGTTTTTAAATTGATTACCTGAATCCATGTTTACTGTGGGAAACAGGATTTTATGATGAATCTGGTCTTGACTAAATATCTTAATATAAATATGCTTATATATAATAATATATAATATTATCGTCAAGTTAAAGTTTATTAGGTTTAAAAACATTAGCTATGCAAAAAAAAAGAATAAAAATGAGAGGAAATGGATCCATAAAGCAACAACAGAAAGGATTTAAATGACATGGATTCACACCTTCACCTGTCAGGGGATGGAGTCCTGAGCCTCCTCCCTCCAACAATACATTATAAATGTCTTCCTGCTTTGTTTCGTAAGCCTTTACCTGCAGCACAGCTGAATAATTCAGATTGTGAGCTGGATAGGATGCAGCCAGAGCTGCTCTCACACGATAAGGGGATTAGTATTGTTCCATCGGAAGAAGTACAGAAGACCAGCACCTCGAGTTTCACCGCCTCCTTTAGGAAACCAGAAGCCCTGAAATCAGATGCTGCTCCCTGCTTCTCCAGCTACTGTCCTGTAATTACCATTCAGATGGAATCCATGATCCAGCAAAAACGGGCTCAAACATCTCATCAGTAAAGAGCATGCACAGCTCCTTGCAAACTGATTCCCCCCCCTGAAAAAGATGTGTCTAAAGCCTAAAAATGAACTAATGTTTTACTGCAGGGGTACGGTTATTCAGTCAGGAAAAATCCTTTGCCAGCAAGACAACACTCTTCTAACATTTCCCAAGCTTTTAAAAAAAAAATAATTATCACATTCCCTCATTCTGCCACTTTCTCCTACTACCATCCAATTTCGCATTATTTGTTGTTATTTCAACTTTTAACTTTATGTTATCTCTCTGCTTTTCTCTTCCAAAACTATTAAGGCACACCATGGCCGGAGCAGGTCAAACTGAAAGCTGTGGTGGTGGTTTGAAATCATGGAAGCCCTTCATGGCCATCGACCTGTTTGTGACGTTAGCGTAGAACAAGCTTTATCCAGGCATTGCTCGTTTGTAGATGGAGTCTGATGTTTGTCATGTTACTTGGTCCAACAGTGAGCTTTAGGGATGTTTTTAACTGATTTTCCATCTTCCTGTGTGGTAGAAGATGAACTCAGGTTCCAGTCTTCTGTGTTTAAGATCCAGTTGGTTTGAACTTTGGAGCCAGAGGCTATTTTCTTGCAGCCATTTCCTGACTTACTTAAATGAAATGTTCTTTTGTCTTTCCCATTTTAAAACATGGCTAAGAGAAACGGGTCTCTGTGTCACATCATATTTATACCCTAGGCAAACAGGAAGTCATAGATTATTAATTAAAGACAAACAATAAAAACGCTTCGGTTATATTTATTCAGTATGAAACTATTCTATCACATTTTTTCATCACTGAATTAACAGAAATTAAAGGTTGGATCTTGGATCAGTGGGGTGTATTATTTTCTTTTTACTTGCATTGCGTTCATGAAGTTGGCAGACAAAGCAGCCAATCAGCTCAATGATTTTATCCAACCGACCACATTACGTCAGTTTAACGGACTGAATCCGGCACCTTGTGTTGTATCACCGGGTAACCGAACCGGGCACGGGGCGGCTGTTGAGTCCCATGAGCTTCTGCGACTCCGCTCACCAATCTTGTCCCGTTGCGTTAAATCGAGCCACACTATATTTAATCGCTTCACCCTGACAGCCAATCAGCGCCTCTCTCCTGCAGTTTGCTTGTGGTCCTGTCCAATCAGCAGCTGGCAGCTCTTTGTTGTTGTTGGTGCTCAGGGCTGCGGCAGGATACGGACAGTTCGCTGCGGTTTATCCCGAACACAGTTGGTTTCTTCCCAGTTTTGGGTTCCTGACAGTCGGAAGCTGCCATGTCGGTGAACATGGAGGAACTGAGGCACCAGGTGATGATCAACCAGTTTGTTCTGACGGCCGGGTGCGCCGCCGATCAGGCCAAGCAGCTTCTCCAGGCGGCCCACTGGCAGTTCGAGGTGAGTCCGACTACCGGAGGCTTTAATCCCGCTTCCTGCTGCCAGGCTGACCCTGAGTGTGTTCAGTGTGAGCTGGACCGATGGATATGATTAACAATGGAGCTGATCAGTCCTGTTGTTTCCGTCCGGGCCACGCCGGTCCTCATGCTAACATTAGTCGGTGAGAGGACGCGGTGTTCCCACCAATGGCTGCCTTTGTTTACATTCTCCCAGCAAGTCATTCCAGGCTGGATGATCCGGGATTTATAGGAATAACTGTGTTCTCTAACCTCCTGGTCCGTCTGATAACAAGATCATCCTGGTGATCTTCACAGCGTTTTATTTCCTGTCAAACCGAAACTACAAACTGTTTCCTGCGAAGAACAGTTTCAGTCCTGGTTGTTTCTCTTCTAATGAACAGTTCAGTGACTGCGTCAATTCAATTCAATTCAGGTTATTTATATTGCACCAATTCACAACACATGTCGTCTCAAGGCACTTCACAAAAGTCAGGTATATACATTAAATTTAATTTTTAATCTTTGAACGGCAGTCAGATTCGTTTTTTTCAAATTGGAAAAAAAAGTTTTTTACAAAGGGAAAAACCCAGCAATGCATCCAGTCAGGACTTGCAGCTTTCACCCTCCGGGATGGCTGTAGAGACAGGGACAGTCACTGGCTTTTGACTTTGCAGCAACCCCCATCTGGCATTCATGTAGCGACAGGGAGAGGAAAAAAACTCCCTTTTAACGGGAAGAAACCTCCAGCAGAACCAGAACCAGCCGGTTGAGGGCCATTGCAGACCGATGGGGGTTAGAGAGACAGAGCAGAGACACAAAGACAAAAAAGAAGCACTGATCCAGGTACTTTCATGGGAAGGAAAAAGGAAAAGTTAAGGATGTAGCTCCTTTTGTCGTTTCCCTGATCAGTTTAGTCGGCGCTTCCTCTTTTTTTTTTCTGATCCGGAAGCCGACCCGACCTTCCTCTCGTTTGAGGTGACGGATCTCTGCTCAGACGGAGTCCGTAGGGGTCCACAGAAAAGGTGAGATTTTTATTCATAGGATGTGAGGAGTTTTATACACAAACAGGGAAGTCTGAAAAATGCCAAAGCCCAAACCAAAGAAAGATTTAATCCCAAATTTTTTGCAAATATCCCTGACGATCTCCCATTTTGATTTAAATGAGGGGTTTACATCTAACATTTAAGGAGAAGACCCATGTTCATGTAAGTTACAGCCCCGACCTCTTTCAGAGACCAGACCCCTTGGGGGTGTAGTGATTTTGAGCCCGGTGACCCAGTTTTCATGTCATGGTAACGAACCCTCCCCAAAAACACCCGTGGGGGCTGGGGGGTCATTTTGGTCATCTTTTTCTGATTCGAAGACGAGGTAGCAGGTGGGGTGAAGTCAACCTGCTATGGTTGAAGGGCTGACCCATCTGCCAGACACATAATGTGTCTCTATCGACCTGCTGAGCTCCTTTCTGTGGTTCCACACAGCTGGAGAAGTTTACCTCCCTCACTCAGGAGCTTTTAGTTTCATGCTAAAATTTAAAATTTTTTAATCCTTTAGACGAACAATAAAACCCTTTGGCAGAACTTGTGACATTTTGCCCTTTTTTGGCTGTAGCCTTCAAGAACCACAGCCAGCCCTAAAAAAACCCCGGAAAGGCCTGATTGGTGCACGTCTAATAAATGCAAGTTGCTTTTTCTCTTCCTCATGGACATCAACACCCATCAACCTTACTAGAATAGTATGTTCTTATATTTCCCATTTTGAAGAGTGGCTAAGGCCCTGTCCCAATACCCACACTACACCCTACGCCCCTCTATGAAGTGTGTACTTTGTACAAGTGCATGTAGGGGTCGAAGTGCACAGGTTACAAGCGTGCAAAATTGGAGAATTGGGACAGTAGGGGTTGGTCGACTTGCACTTGCCCGAACTGAAAAACATCAAAAATGGGGGAAACCCAGCGCTTTTTTTCACGTCTTGCTGCAAAAAAAAAATATTTAAAATGAACAAGCTTTTGTTTTGAGGGAAGAAAGTGCAGGAAGTCGGAGGCTTATATACCAGATCGTCGCGCCAGTGTTTTTTGAAAGGAACTTCGGGTTTTTGGCCCTACGGGAGCCCCAGACTCCTCTAAACCCCAGGGTACTCACAATGGGCCTGAAAAACCAGAAAAAAAAAAAAAAAAATGTCGGCTTTGTCTAAAGTTTAGCAGCTTTTATTTGTTTTGTGGTGATTACTTTGAGGGTTTGTGAGGGTTTTTTTGCCCCGTCATCTGTGCAGTAAAATTGTGGGTAATATATTTCGGCGAAGTCCTTTTTAGATGCGCCCCTAACCAAAGTGTGGATTGGGGGCACAAAGGGGGGGGGGGCTAAGGACATCTAGGGAATTGGGGGTCACACTACGCACTGGAACCCATCAACTGGAACGCCCAATTCAGGGACACAAGGGTGGAAGTGCGAGTATTGGGACAGGGCCTAAGATAAATGGGCCCATGTGTTACATCCTAATGATACCCCGGGGAAACTCAGAACCTTCTCTGTAAATTGTTGATTTATCGGATCACGTTGGAATTTAGCAGCTGTTGTCCTGTTTGACGATTTGGGATATTCCTGTCGAACGTAGAGCTGAGCTGCTGGATCTTTGCGAGATGTTCTGGGAAGCAAAGCTTCATCATCAGTGCTGCGAAGCTTCAGGAAGCGGCTGTTTTCATTCATTCATTCATACATACATACATATAGCCCTTTATTGCAAACAGTAAATGATCCATAGGGCTGAGGTGTTGGGAGGACCATTCCAAAAGCTTCATGTCAGCTTCTTCGTCCATGAAAACCAGTTTAGATGTTTGAATCTTTAACTGGTTCCAAGTTTCAAACATCTGCTGTTGATCTGAGCTGAAGTTGAAGAACTTAGAGGTGGTCCTCCTCCTTAGAATTAAACTGAGTCGATGCTGAAGATGGAAGTCCAACCCTGGTGAGAAGCATCTGAGCTGTATCTCAGAATGATGGATGTCTGAACCTTCAGTTCCTCAGGAATGTTTTCCATGTTTCTTTGGGATCAGCTGAGGTTACTGTTTATCAGTTTCTGAGGTCAGGAGGAGGTCAGCATCTGTCCCTAACAGCCTCTGTGTTCCTCAGAGGATCGGATCATGGAACGCTGCTTAGAACCGACTTGAAAAAGAACTCGTGAGATGATAAATGCTGATAAAATGTGTGATGTTCTTGTGTCATGCAGTCTTCGCTGATCCTCAGACATGGTTTAAACCAGCCCATGTTCTGGTGCTGATGGTGACCACAGAGCGGGTTCAGTTTGGGTCAGAATGATTCTGGCCGTAGTATGGGTCCATGTTGAGGAGGTGAGAACATTAACACTGCTCCTCTCTGTCTCTGTCTGCAGACGGCTCTAAGCTCCTTCTTCCAGGAGGCCAACATTCCCAGTCACCACCAGATGGTAAGTGGCTTTTACTCCTCTTCAGAACCGAAACAAATCCATTCGGATCATATTGGTCAGCGGTTCACCACGTTATGTGCAGAACATTTCCACACACAGACATAAAGATAAGGGTCGAGCCCGCAGAAACCTATACAGAACAATGTGGGTTCTGTTAGGAATCAGTGCTGCTGATGGCATGTTTAATCAATGATGTCCCTTTTCCATTAGTTCCTAGTCAGGTCGGGTCGGGTCGGGTGGGCTTGACCCTCTGAGAGCCTCAGTCTTGTCTTCAGACAGTTTTGCTGCTCTGCCCCTTGTGGAGAAACATGTAGAACAAGCTGGTGTGAGCTGGTTAGTCAGGCTGTCTGCTGCTGCCTCCCAGCTGTAGTCTGAAAACAGCGTTACGTTAATGAAGCTGTTCTCTTCCTGTTGGTTTACATCTGGGATTGTTCAGTTCTTTTGTTGTGAACCGGGTCATGTTCAGCCTCACCTGTGTTGGTAGAACTACAGTTAAAATGTTGCAGAACCGGTTCTCTGTGAAGGTCATACGTGCAGCAGGAAAACTACTGCACGCTTCATGCAGAACAGGAGCTGCTCTCAGAGGAACATGTCTGACTGCTCTGAAGATTAAATCAGGTTGTTTCAGTGAAGTTTTTCCCTCTCTCTAATTTTCCCATTGCTTCTCTCTGGGTTTTTCTTTCTCCGAGATCGCTGCTGTCCAGCTGAAGCTGCTCCCTGATATTCTTCCAGCTTCTTTAGTTGGTTTCAGGATGTTCTGCTCTGCAGAGGGGGAACCATGAAGATCCTCCCTGTCGTTCTCTCTCTGCATTTCTCTTCAGTTTAATGATTTTTCTGACTAAGCGGAGACCCTCTGAACATCTTTGATCCTCTGATTCTTTCATGGAGACCACTGTAGGACCAGATCAGGGTCACAGCTGGTGCGGATGGACATAAACTCAAGAGATGCCGCTTGTGATAGAAAACAGGACATCTCCAACTCCACCTTCTCTGCAGTTTGATTTGTGATCCCGTGAAGTGGAACATTTCAGAGTGGATGAACTTCTTCCTGCTGGAGGTCTGAGGTTCCAGCAGATCTTACTTTGTTGAACTCAGAGGTTTCAAACCCTCAAGGTGGCCATGTTTGTTCATTGGTCTTCATGCTGACCTTTGCTCAGCAGCTGCTTCATCGTCCACAAACAGGATGTTCTCACACAGTAACACATTCCCTCTCTGCCGGTTTTCTGATGATGATGATGATGATGATGATGATGGTTGAATAGATAATCCTGCAAACACGAGGAAGAATCTGAAACCAAAGAGTGTGACATCATCTAAATAAAACAACATAGAATGCGCTCTTTAATCTTTATTTATTAATCAGATTTTTTTATACATAGACTTAAGATACAGAACAGCTGCTGTCTTCAGTCTTTGAAACCTTCTGGTCTCCAGGAGGATCACATGTCTAACAAGCTGATATTAGCTGGCTGATTAGTCAGACCATCTGCTCCGGTGGAGTCTGCAGTCAGCTCATTAACAGACATGCTGCTCTGAGCTTTAAGAATGCATTAGACGCATACGAGAGATAGGTGGCGCTCCTTAAGTTCCCTCACCAAGACTGTCTGAGTCCAGAAATAAATACTAGTGTTGTTTTCTGCCAGCTGACCAGCAATGCACAGCAGCAAAACAGAGCTGTGTTACTGTTGGCCTCCACACAGCTGGAGAAAACTCAGGTCACTCGGGGACTTTAAACTGGAGTTAATGGGGGGACGGAACATTTTCATGGTTTCTGAAACCAGAACTTTTGTGATTCTGGACAGCAGTTCAGGCGCCGATGTGATCCACAGCTTACTGCTTCGTGTCGCTCTGCTGCTGCAGCTTCTTCTTGCTGCAGGTTGTATATCAGAGGCTTCGATATCATCTCAAATTGATGTTTCTGTTTCTGGTCTCCTCCCACAGATGTGTACCCCCAGAAACACTCCGGCCACGCCGCCCAACTTCCCCGATGCCATCACCATGTTCTCCAAGCTGCGGGCGTCAGAGTGCGGCCCCGGAGCCACCGGCCCCCCCCAGGTGTCCATGGCCTGCTCGCCTCCAGCCTCCTCCTCGGGCTTCTCCTCCTTCTGGGCCTCGTCTCCTCCCAGCCACCAGCCGGCCTGGCTGCCCCCGTCCTCCCCCAAGGGTCACCACACGCACCACCACTTCCACCACCTTCAACAGACTCCAATGTGGCCCCCCGTCTCCCAACCCAGCAGCTCCCAGCAGCCTCCCGTCATGTCAGCACTCCACAGTCAGAGATGAGACCCGCGGGCCGGGCTGGACCGGGTGATTGGGATGGGGAAGGGACAGGGGGTGTTATGGAATAATCCGAACATGGACAGCACTGAATGGAAAACAAGCAGCTCTAATTGATGTAACATGTGGCCGGGTTGTGAGGATTCTGACCGGCCACTGGACTCTGAGCCCAAGAGAAACCAGAACCAAACAGAGCACTTCCGAAGGATCAGAGCCATGTGGTCTGTTGCTTTTCTTCTGAAACTTTGATGTTTGTGTCCAAAGTTCTGGAACAGGAAGTCAACAGGAACCAACAGATGGAGGGAGGAAGCAGGACTGAAGGTCTCTGAGGATCCGCTGGAGCTTCATCTTCTCCTCCAGCCAGAACCAGGGAAACTGAACTCCAGCTGGGCATTCCCTGGAGGAAGGTTTTCTTCAAACACCTGGATGGAAAATGACCCAGTTTGAAATCCAAAGAGTTCACAATTACTCTGATTTATTTCAAGATTTGTATTATTTTTGTATCTGATTTAAAATTGTTCAACTTTAAAATCATTAAAAACTATTTTGTCTGTTTTTTTCCAGAAGTTAGGAAAACACTATTCTTTTTCTTAGTAGACTTTACAGAACCAAATCCAATCTTACTGGACTGATGGAAACTTTTCTGATCACAGAACCTTGAATGAGCTGTAATTGGACCTGCCTGTTGGGACTGATTATTAAATCCTCGATCTGTCTGTGGTCCGAGGCGTGTGGCACTACTTCAACACAGATGGAAACAGTTTGCATCCAGATGTTTAGGGGAACCATGATGTAGGAAACACGTCTCAGTAAAGTGATCAGATCAAATGTGAGAAAATCGGATCCGTGGAGAAGAAATAGCTCAAACTAAGACCATCATCGGCTGGAGATTCGGATGCGTTGCTGTTTGCAGGATGATGTTTCCTCTCATCCTTTCAGACACTGAACCGCTCCTACCTCTGCGTGTCTAAATGCAGCCTTGAATGTATCCCTGCTGCACACACACACACACACACACACACACATGCAGATTGGTGCCCATCAGAACCGCAGCTTTCCTCCTCAGACAATCAGCTGATTCCTGTTGTTTCCGTTTCATCGTCCCGGTTTGCTTGATTTTCACTTCTGGCAAAAATGAGAATGAGAATCTCAAACATTGGGAATCTCCTCACCTTCTGATTTGAGACTAAATTCATAAAGCAAAAGTTTGGATTCAAAAACGACAAAAAAAGTATTTATTTTTGTTACTTTAAATGTCATCAAGTCAAAGATATTCAGTTCAAACAATCGACTACAGCTGAAACGAGAAAGAAAAGTGGAATGGTTCTTTACATGTGTGAAACCGAGATGTTGGGTTCTAGGGTCAGTAAATGTTTCTGACTTTAACCAGCTGAGCTCTCAGTCCGCAAGGTGAATATTTAGTGCTTTTAGTTCCCTCTAAACAAGTCAGGACAGAACACCTGAACGCCCACCTGGTTCTGTTGACAGGACCTTGTTGTTGCCATGGAGACTCGGCTGCAGGTTTGTGTCGAATTCCCAGCCGGATCTTTTCCGAACAGTGAGAGCTTTACAGACCGAGACATTTACCTCTGATTTAAGAGTCCTTTTAGTTTTTTACTTTGTATCACAGCTCATCTGAGTCTTCTGAGACTTGGATTGTTGGAGTTTGTATTTATATGTAAAATAAAAGCTGTTCTGTTCTGATCTGCTCTGCTGCTTGTTTGGGTTTTTAACTATAAAGATGTTCTGTCAAGCTGCTGAGGAAGGATGTGGTTGGGTTGGGTGTCAAACAAAACTCGTTTTCTTCAAGTTATACCGAGAAACTGACGTGAGAGCGAACTCTCCAGAATATTTTCAAGCAGTGGCCACATGCCAGACGTTGCATAGAAATGGTGAAAGAATCAGGATAGGATCACAGCACATACATGCTCGTTACGGCGTTTGGACCTCAGCTGCAGTCCAACAATGCATGTTTGGTGGGGGCATGCTCTCAGCTCCTCCTCGGTGTCTTATCTGAGCTACGCGCCCTGTTGGCGGACACGGGGTTGGTGTAAAACAGACTCTGTTGCAAAGTGGAAAGAAGTAGAAATAGAACAAGGAGACCCAGTACGGAATATTACAGGAGATCCAGAAATGTTAACCAGGGCTTGACATTAACACCCGCCAAATGCGAGTGAGTTTTAGCAGTGGCGGGTAACACAGCCACTCCGACTTTGGGGGGTTGAATTATATATACAGTTTTCTCCAATGGGATCTGAAATAATAAGCAAGTTGAAATGCGACACTACAACTCCCATGAGCCCCGCCTGCGTACGGAGTTTGCTCTCTGGTCCGTTCATGACCGGCGTCGCTTTAGACAGGCGGAGGTGGAGAACAGTCGATTCGCGGTGGGGGCGGTAATGTGGCGGTGATGTTTGGAACATTACCGCCGTTAGGAATAACCTTTATTAATAGGCTCATAGCTGTTTTTTCCCTTTTATGCAGTAGTGAAGTAAAGTATAAGTTCTAATGTTTCCCTTCTGTTACAATAGGCTAAGAATGTCATAAACATACAGTACAAGGACAGGTGACCCAAGGATTGTCATGAATGACCTGAAGCTGGGGCACTGGGGTAGATAGTGGAGCAGCTGGTATTACTGGTTTGATTAGAAAGCTACAGCACACCTAGATTAAGTATGGACACCCGCTACTACACAACCTAACAGATAGACACCACAATGGTGACACATAGTCTACTGATAATCACTGAGGGAGAGCACATCCATTGCATTGGATTGCCAGATATAAAACTGTAGGTGACCTTCTATCGGGGCTCTTCGTCATCCTCTAACAGATGGTCCGAGACGGGAGCCTCAGCGCTGATCTCTGTAATCATTCCTCTGCCTTAACTTAGAATAAAAAGAGCTAAAAGTTAGAAACTGGTTGAGAGTCGTTCCTTCAAGAGTCTTTAGATAGAGTGTGTGATCGCTTCATGGGGAACAAGTACCGGAGGAGCTCCGAGGCGTCTGACCGCCAGCAGGGGGCGGTAGCTCGGACACCGCAGAGCTTTACACAGAACCAGCCGCACCGTTAGACCCGGAGGTTTTTTGATTTCTAGAAATTTAGAAGTATTAAAAAGATGCAGCCACAAAATGGTATTGGACTTCCCATTTTTATTTAAAAACAATCAGTTTTTTTTCCACTGTGTTCCATATGATCACGTCCCACTCCACCTAACCTGACAATGTGTTAAAAAGGAGAAACAAAAAATAGCTATTTGCGCAACTACGCGCAAACCCAGAGACGGACTCCATTCTGGAGAAGTCCAGAACAGCAGTTTACTCCAGGTCGACCTGCCTCCTTCATGACCTAAAGAGTTACAGGGCTCATTTCAGAGCAACTAGAGAGTTGGAGGCTGGTGGGTCTGTTCAGGAACAGGTGGAAGCAGAGCGGTATAAACCAGACGGTAAATCTACACATGCTGGATTTGCATCATGATGTGAAAATATCTGGTCCTTTACTTCAGGCAAAATAAAAGCATTTAAACCTAACGTAGCTGAACACATTAAAAGGTCCTTCAGATCAACACATTGATCTCATGGCTGCAGCCAGTCTTATAGTCCAGTTCTACATGTAGACAGAACCAGGTGTTGCTCAATAAACCAGGAAAATATCTCCTGGTTCCAGTAAGACGTAGTAGAAAGTAAGCCTCCATCTTCTCTTTCATATCTTCTGTGCTGATTCTAAACATGCAGCTCTGGCTTTAAAGATGCAGGATAATTAAGACATAAATCATAGCAATTAATCACAGCTGGACCATTGATTACTATTTAATTTTCCTGAATTACACATGAAATATTATATAAACTAAACTAATTAAACAATGATACCATATGTATACAGTTATTAAAGGTAATATTAGTACTGATAAGGTCCAGGATGAGGCTCTATGCTATATTTTAAACACCACAACTTAACATCCTTTCCTCTCAAAGTGTATAATAGTAAGAACTGCATTAATGTCTCACATGTTCAGTGCAGAACGAAAGACTGTGTTGAAAAATGTTTCTTTTATTATCTTTGGCAGGACAAATTTCTTCAGAAGTGGAATGAAGGGCTGAAAATATGGTGGTAAAAGAGAACAGGTTCATAAAAGAAGGAGCAATTTTAATAAAATGTTTCAAAACTCTTGGCATTATAAAATAAATAAATGTGTTTTAGGATTTTATCATTTGACTAAGATTTAGGAAAATCAACTTTATACCACTTTCCTTTTTTGAAATATAAGAATAAAGACAATGGAGCCTCAGGAGTGGAAGACTTTGATGGAGAATGTAACGTTTAAAAAGGTCATTTATGTAGATGACAAAAGAAGCACATTTATCTGGTCCAAAGTAAACATCTCTGAGAAAAACGTTTGTCAGCAAAAATTCAGATTAAGTGTTTTTCTAAATACCTCAAAATGTGTCATTATTTGCTTCAACAAAATGGTTTTTCATCAGGCCTAAACTCTGTTTCCCCTTGTCCTTCATTCAGCTTCTAACAGAAATAAAAAGTTAAATTATTGTTAAACCTTTTTTGTTTGATTCACAATAATTTACATTCAGTCTAAAACTAGCCGAGACAGAGAACTGGTTCAATATGTCCTATATTATTTTAACTTATTACTTATAAATTGTCTTATGGAAAGATAAATATTTTGGGTTTGGGCTAAAGCCCCCAATGTTTTTAGACCCTAAAAACGCCCCTGCACAGAATGCTTGATAATGACCTGATGTAGTCTTGAAATGATTGTGTAAAAGAATCATTTACATTTAAAAATGATGTAAATCTAGTTCAAGTAAACTTTAGCACGCTATAGTCAGCTTTAATCATATTAATCATAAATTCTCAACAACAACATTGTGGCTGGTGAAAATGCTGAGTGGCTGAAACTCTGGAAAACCAGTAGCCACAGTGGCTGGTGAGCAGAAAGGTTCATGTCAAGCCCTGTGTATAACTATGCAGTAAACCATCTAGATCATTCTCCATTAGAAATAATGGTTCCACATTAAAGAAGAATGTAATGTTCAGAAGGATGTTAAACTATTAAGGTCCAGAGTAAACAGTTAAACAGAAGTGTGGTTGTTGGCCTGCTGGCGTGTTGGAAGCAGATCACGCACACATCTTTTGGAAATGATTCACTACAGAAAATACTTGGATTTCTCTGACCTGTACAACACTACATGTGTGTAATTTATCTGTAGACTGTAAACCAAAAAACGACAGATACTTGGTTAAAATATTACTAGTAGCCGCTGAGAAACAAGGAAATGGTCAGAAGATCCTCCAACTCTGGAACAAAGGATTTACTGCTTCAAGGCTGCAGGAAGATCAACACAATGAGAAATGGTCAAAATGGACAAAACAGCAGCAAAGAGCTCAAGACCACCAGGATCATGGACTTTTGCTTGGATTGTGTTCCCAACAACATTTTATTAATGTCTTGCTGTATCAGTTTGTTCTGACTGATTGTAAAAGCAAAAAACTAATTGAATTAAAATAAGTGACCCCTCCGTTTCTGTGCCCCGTTCACAGCTTTGAGCCTGTGGTCTTGCAGGAGGTGGTCAATCAGGTTCTGCAGATGATGCTGTTGCTCCTCAGTTATTTAAAAAGCTTTTCCTCACTTCGACCTTTGCCCTTCTGAATATGCAGTCTGTCCTCTGGTATGGTTCCTGAAGATGTTTTTAGGCACTAGTGGCTTTTATTTTTCACATTTTTTGAAGTGAGTTGCCAGGAAATAGGGTGTAGAGAGGGTGGAGGACATGGAGTAAACGGACCGGGACTGGAACCCGTGACAGCCTGCATGGAGGACCAAAGCCTCTGTAAACTGGTTGCGTGCTTTATGCCTGCGCCTCTGATAAAGAAACCCTCTGTCTTCTTGCTAATTAAAGGCCAATTTCTAATCCGCCACCTCTTTCAAAAACCTTCTTGAAAGCAAAGAACATTGCAGAGTTTTTAGTCTGGTTAGAAATCTTTCCACCGTGCAGAATGGGCTCTGTTAAAGGACCTTCTATATTTTTAGCGACTGACTGTGATGACTGTTGTCCCTGTCGGCTGCCTTTGACACAGTGGACCACAGGATCTTCTGCTTTGGTGACCATGTGTCTTCCTCTGCTCCTCTCGTTTGAGGTCAATGGCGGCTGGTGAAAAATATTCCTGGTGGGGCTGATGTGACGAGGCGTTTCTGTACCGACTCCAATATATGGAATGAATCAACAGTGAGACGACGAATACAGCATCTCTTTCGTGATGTCCGCGCAATGCCAGTTCAACAGCACCACAAAACTTCATACAGTCAAGGAGTTTAGATGAAATATGACGAATCTTATCATCTCATTCTTTCCTCAGCGCGGTGTCCGTCATCCAGCTGCGCCGCTATGCTCACCTTTCCCAGCAGTTTTCCATATGAACTCTTGATCTTGAACATCTCTGCTTAGGTCCAGGTTGGACGGTTCTATGGGCTAAAAAAGTCCAGTTTAAAGTTTCTGATGTAGAAAAGGACTGGCCAACATGGGACAAAGATGTCTGTGGGGATCCAGTGTTTAGAGGGATCCATTCATGCTAGAGAACAGTTTGGTTTGATGCAACAGTTCAGGTTCAAGGTTCGGACCCGTCACCAGGACATTAGTCCCAGCTTGGTACAATTCAATTCAAATCAAAAATCCTTCATTAATACCAAAGAGAAATTAAATGTTGTTGTAGCTCATATTCTGCAGGTTTCTTCAAAGAGCCGTTGTAGAAGCTGATGCTGAGGGCAGCAAGGATCTGCTGTCTTACAGCAGATCTGAAGAAGCCTCTTTAGGCCTGGGCCATATGGACCAGAACTAGTATCTCGATATGATTCAGCTGACTGGCGATATACAAAATATATCTCGTTTTTTTCATTATAAACAGACACCTTTAAATTAAGGCGTTGTCCCAAATGTCCCACAGGCGAATTTATTAACCAACAGCTGTAGATGTTCATGAGAAATGGGTAAAAAATAGCGTACTGGCATATTTTAAATAACAGTCCTCCTCAAAAAAAACTAAATTATGTTCTTTTCCAGCATAATAAAAGTTCAAACACAGCTGTGCAATGAAAATGTAGACAGAAACGATACAGGGCAAACGTAACAAAAGGCAGACTTGCTCTTTAAAAAGTGCTTCCTGTATAAACCGGTTGGATAGAATGAACAAAACGTTTTCCTTCAGTCAGTTCATCTCTCTAGTCAATCAGTCATTTTCTACCACTTCCTCCATAGCGGGTCGCAGGGAAACTGGGGCCCATCTCCAGCAGTCTATGGGCGGGAGGCGGGGTCAACCCTGGACTGGTCGCCAGTCCATCACAGGGCATCTTTTAGTGCAAATCTCAAATATGAATAAAAATGAAGTTAGAACACACCAACAGACCAGGCCAACGTCTGTGCAAATTACAGATCTGTGTCAGGAAAACTAGTGTGTGAACAGTCTCTGGTTTTAAGGGTTTTTAGCAGCTGTGTAAAGCCAGACTGGGACCATGTCGTTGGCGATGTGATCCGCCACAGCTTTAATAATGTTGCACCACTTCTCACTGGTCCTCTCATAAGCAACAGCACCAGGTAGTGGGTTTTGTAACTTGTTCCAGGGCAGGAGGCTGGGAAGCTGCAGCTTCACCCACTCTTCATATTCCTCTTTATGGCGTTTTTTTTTAAAGGGGAAAAGGATTTGTGGTGCTGGAATGTTCTGTCAGGACTTGTTTTTGCCATTGTCTACAAAACACATCTTTCTGCTGTTATCTGACATTTTGAATCCAAACCATCCCCAAATAGATGCCCGAGCCACCTCAACTGGCTCCTCTCGATGTGGAGGAGCAGAGGCTCTACTCTGAGCCCCTCCCGGATGGCCAAGCTCCTCACCCTATCTCTAAGGAAGTGCCCGGCCACCCTACGGAAGAAGCATATTTCAGCCGTTTGTATCCAGGATCTCGTTCTTTCGGTCATGACCCAAAGTTCATGGCCATAGGTGAGGGTAGGAACGTAGACCGACCAGTAAATTGGCTCAGCTCTCTCTTCACCACAACAGACCGGCACAGCGCCCCCATTACTGCGGCCGCCGCACCGATCCGTCTGTCGATCTCCCGCTCCATTCTTCCCTCACTCGTGAACAAGACCCCGAGATACTTGAACTCCTCCACTTGAGGCAGGAACTCCCCTCCAACCTGAAGAGGACAAGCCACCCTTTTCCGGTCGAGAACCATGGCCTCTGACTTGGACGAGCTGATCTTTATCCCAGCCGCTTCACACTCGTCTGGAAACCGCCCCAGCGCATGCTGTAGATCAGCGGAAGACGACAAGTACGAGTACCATCCTCAAATAATTGAGCCGTTATTTTTCTTTTTGCTCACAAGCTTCTCTTCAATATCCGATCCCCCCGCCGTCTTGTAACTAATCGTCGTGCGAGTGAAGCAGTGAGGGGGGATGATTGATTTGTGCTCAAGAGGGAGGAAGGTGAGGCAATGGGAGGTCCAGCACAGCCAGAGGAAGAAGAGGAACTGGCGGGTGTAAAAGTATGATTAAATTATGAATTATTTTTAACATGAATGCAGGTTTGTTTTCTTCATCATCATGATGTGTGACAGTGTCTCTGTCTTCAGGTGGACCAGCATGAGGAGAGACACGTTTATGTCCCTGAAGGGTAACCCTTCTTCCTGAAAAGCTGCCAGTAGAATCCGATTCCTGGATGATAAAAACCTTCCGGTTCTCCGCCAACAGGAAGTTCACCTCATGATGCAACAGCTGAGTCACCGACCTGCTGCCACAAGGGTTAATACGCTGCTCAAAATAGTTCCCATGAAGTTAAACGCAACCTCTTGCTAGATCCTTTAATAAAATGATCCCATTACTTTCCTGGAATCTGCTTGGAATAAAATCAAGAAGCGACTGAAGGTGAACAAATGTACAAACAAGTTTATTCAATAACTCAAACAAATAATAATAACAGGGATTTAGGTGGCTGATCAGAGAGGGAAACAAACTGGGAACCAGTGACAATCCTGAAGCCTTCAGTGGGAGGAAGGTTACCTCAAACTAGGAATCTGCAGCTCAAAGCTCAATGCCGCCCCCTACAGGTCGAGTGGCTCACAGCTCTCAGGATCAGCAACGCTATCTGCTGCTGAAGCCTGAGTGATGGAGCTCTGCGACGTGCAGCAGCCCAGAGCCGACACGGGCCAGTCCCGACCCGAGCCGCTGGAGGCTGCGGAGGAGAACAAGGGGAGGAACAGAGAAGAAGAAGAAAGCAGGGTGTTATCATTGCTTCCACTAAGTTCTCTGGGTGTGTTGGACAGGAACCGGACCCGAGAGTCTCACCTGAGCGGCTGCACTGCATTGCAGTGCTTTTGGCACTGAGAGGTCGAGGATAGACCGGAGCGTCGGATCCCACCTCTGGAGACACAGCAGGTCTCTGAGGGGCAGAGCTTTTAGTCTTTTCCTTCATCTTGCCTGCAACTGGCAGAAATAAGCAGCACGTAACCAAAGATGAATAATAAAGACGTTTCAAAGCTCTTAATGACATCAATTAATAGTCTCCTGCAGACTAAGCTGAGTCCCATCAGGACCTGCCCAATCTGTGACTGCATAGAGAATCAAAGATGTTCAGGAGAACATAGAGACTATCAGCAGCACCACAGGTTGAATTACATTAAACAAAAGTTCCTGAGGAAGGATCTTCATGGTTCTCCTCTGCAGAGCAGAACATCCTGAAACCATCCAGGGAACCTGAAGGAATCTCAGGGAGCAGCTTCAGTTAAACAACAATGCTCTTTGATCCATCAGGCGGTTCTGCATGCAGAACCATCATTCATCCCCAGCTGGTAGAACCTCACGGAGCAGACTTTACTGAGCAAAGAAGAAGCCTGATGTTGACCTCAGAGGAGCCAGCTTCTCAGGGATGGACCATCCCCCAGTGGAAACATGGATCAGTTCTCCAGATGTTTGTTGGAAAAGGAGCCTCCAGGCTCTGTGATGGTAGGAGGCTGTATCATGGTATGGGCTTGGACTAGCTCCTCTTCTGTGATGCAGCATCGATGCAGAAAAGTCCAGCAGAGATTCTAGAGCAACATCTGCTGCCTTCAGGACCACATCTTCTCTATGACAATGGAGAACCACATTCCAAAGGACTGGCTGAGGAAGAGGAGCGTACAGCTGCTGGACTGGGCTGCCTGCAGTCCTGACCCGTCCCAAACAGAGACTGATGGAGATGTCCCTATACTCTTGGTCACCTGAAGACGTGCTTGCAGGAAAAACGGGACAGAATAACAGCTGGAAGTCTTCATGGGTTGGGATCCAGAATGCAGGAACATCTTTGGGTTCTGAGAGCAGGAACGGGAACATTAGAGACAGAACTTCATTTGTTCTCAGAATAGTACAGATAAGGCTGATGGAATGAAGGTGATGAGACCAAACAGGAAAATCTGGTGTTTCTGACATAAAAAGAAGTGAAATGGGAAAATTTAGATTGTTTTTCCTTTTTCATGATAATCAGCAGTAAGCAACAGGACGGGGGGGTGCTGGGGGGCTCCCACCATCAGGTAACAGGTGACTCTTGTCTTGGACACTCACCGTCTTTGGAAGCGATCAAAGGTAGTTTCATTTCAGTGTTCCTGAGCTCCTGGACGTTAAACCGACCTTTGTAAATCCGTCCATCCAGTCCAACAATGTCCGCTTCCTGCAACCAAGCCAGAAACACACCAAGCTCACGTCGCAGTTCATCATCCTCACTGACAGAGATTTACAAAATACTACATTTACTCTGCACTGCAGAAGTATTTACACCCACTAAACCTCAACACAAAGTCCTGGATCACTGTGAGGGTTTCAACATTTCGATCCAGTCCCCTTTACTCTGATTTAATTTAATTTCCCTTTGGGATTAATAAAGTAGTTTTGAATTGGAATTGAATTGAGTTGATAAACCTAAATGAATCCGACCAGAACTCAGTCCAGCTGCATGTATTTAATGACAGTTCATCGAAGGTCTGAGAGGAAACATGGTGGTGGCAGCATCATGCTGCGGGGTTGTTGTGTGGAGGGATCATTTACTGAAGTTGCATCAAATGGAAATAACGGCTGTTTTTGCACCCTTTGTGCTGCAGGTTCTGTTTCCTTCAGACCCCTCCAGATTGTCCACCACCTCTGGGCAGAAATATCTGCTGCTGTTGAACATCTGTTACACGACTGTTTGTGGCATTTAAGAAGAAAAGGAACAGGACTTTTTCATCACATCCCAACTTTCCAGGACAGGCCTTTGGTCTATCTTCTCTCTCTGTTTCCTACCTTCATCACATCGTCCCCCTCAGCCTGCGTGAGCAGCCTGGTGTGCTGAGTGCCGCTGCGGCGCTGACCGGATGAGACGTTGGTGTGATTCCCACCACAGCTTCGGGCCGTCACCTCAGAAACACGCTCACTGGTCCATCACAGAGAAATAAGAAGGAACTTTTTCAGTTTTCATAAAACACAAACTGTTCCCATCTTCATAGATTCATCTTCTGTCCAGTGGTACCACACCATTGTGGTACCACTGGACAGAAAAAAGGGAACCCTGGATCAGGACGTCTGGACTGAACTGGGTGTTAAAACCTAAACTTGCTGAAGTTTGGAGACACTTATGGACAGATGTGACATGTCCTCGTCCCTGACTGGACCTGACTCACTGCTGGACTCCTGCTGGCTTCTGTCCGAGTCGTCTCTGCGTCTCTATATTCTCTATCTGCCTGCACATGTCAGCGTGGCTCTTCTGCAGCTGCGCCGTCCTCCGGTCTGACCGAGCCATCCAGACGCTGCAGCGGCTGCTCCCTGGTGTCAAGCTGACATCACAACACACTCAGCTGGTGCTGAAGGTCCAACAGACGCATGCAGAGCTTGTAGCAACAGCAGAGCCTTACGTTCTGTCCCGTTCCAACAACAAAGTTCAGTGAATTTAATTGATTTTCTGTGATCGATCAACACAAAGTAGATTTCTTATTACCCTGAGATTCAGCTGGACAAAGCAACACTAAAAGACATTTTACTAATTATGAAACATCAATGATCACCAAAATATAAAGGAAAAAGTCCAATAAGATAGTCCGCAGTGTAGTGATATGATTCATCCGTCAAAACATCTGCATTCAGACCTTTGACTATTTAAAATGTTTGCTGAAACAAGGTCCTCCAAAAGCAGCTCAGTCTGGATAGGAGTCCATGAAGGCTTTTTCTCGATTCAGATCCATGAACCAAAGTAGGAAGATCCGTCACTTTTACTGGAGTAAGATGTTAGATATAAGTGCAAAAGTCCAAGGATTCATTTAGAAATGAGGATATGCTGATGGTTTACTCTTCATACCAACAGACTCCACATGGTCTACTCCCTGCTAGACTGGGTCTAGAGCAGTTAAGCTGGGTCTAAGCACCTAGATGAAGCATTCATGGACATTATATCTCTGTAGTCAAGAAAAAACAGAAAAGTGGCAGAAACCAGTTTTTTCTTGGTCTCTTCAGATCCACCAGACGTCATCAACAGAAAAACGCTAATTAGTGTCCAATACTCTTTGATAATGATTATTAATATGGAAAATAATGGCTCCAGAACTGACCCCTGGGGAACACCATTGACCCCATCAAGGAAGCAGGAGGCGACACCTCCAGCTTTCACACAGAGTTCTGTTGGAACCACCCAACCTGTTTTTCTGAAATAGCTCAAAGGTCAACAAAAGGTCAGTGAAAAGGGCTGCACAGTTTTTCTTACTGCCTGAAGCCTTAAGAAAATCGTGTCTTACTTTGAAGGCTGTAGTTGTAGATCTGAACTGTGAAGTGGAACAAAATGTTTGGTGTGTCTTTTTATTCCGACCGCCTACCTTCAGAGGCTAAAGGTCATTTGGGGCTTTGAACATCCACAGATTTTTCTAAATCTTCGTTAACTAGATGGAGAGCAACTGTCACACAGGTATGTGTGTATAAAATAAATGTTCTCTTTACTGCTCTGCATACTTTGGGACTGGAGAGCCGCCGTGGGGAGGCCAAGGAGCATCAGACAGACACACCAAGGACATGTGACCTCAATGCAGAGATGAGGGAAGGTGTGCAGACAAGATGTGAGGAGATGCCCCTGGGTCCGGGCCTGCGGTGGAGAGGCACAAGAAGGCACTAAGAGTTGCCTTGCGATTGTAGCACCTGAGTTGTGGATCTCTGCAAGTCTGGGTCAATTTAGGTGGACCTCCCTGTCTTGGTAGGTCTGCAGGTGGTCCGTCCTCTCTCCATGTCCAAATGATGGATTGAACAGAGCTCTGGGAGATGTTCATGGTTTGGGAAGTTTTTGTAGAACCTAACCCTGCTTTAAACTGAACCAGAACTTTCTCCCTGTCCTGTCTGCTGTGGTCCTTGGTTTTCATGGTGCTGCATGTTCTCTAATGTTCTTCAGAGAACCTCTGAGGCCAGAAACAGAACATCTGCCGTTAGACTCAGATTTAATTGGACAACTGGACTCTGGTTACTGACTAGGAGGTCCTGCAGGCAACAAGTTGGACTGGATTTTATTTAGAGGTATCATAGGAAAAGAAGCTTCATTAACCGTAATGAAACAGATTGAGGTTTGTTGCTGGAACGGGACTAAATGTGGTAAAAACACTGTCACAAGGCTCTGTCCTGCAGGTACCTCAGCTTCTCTCACCTCCTGTAGTGCTGCCGTATCTGCTCCAGGGTCCACGGCCGGATGGTCTTCTGGGGAGGGAACGCAGGGAAGGATGGCAGTGTCACCAAGATCCTTTAACAGTTCAGAGGGAGGAAACAAAGCAGTGTGATGTCACCCAGGATGTCCTCCTAACAATAAAACTCTGTTATCTGGGCTGACTCACGGGCCAGGGGTCTGCTTCATGATGGGCCGATCACAGGAAAGGCAGTGAAATCTCTCCACCAGCTGTCTGAAAATAAACAAAGAACAACGTTCTTCACAGATTCGTTCATGCTTGAAGATCCCAGCATGAGAACATTCCTCCAAAGAGTAAAACCAGTTTCATTTGTTTTCTCTTGGAGGTATAGCAGGCCACAGTTACAGTCATCAGGCACAGGTTCTAATTGTTCTACAGCAAAGGGCTGATGTCCAACAGGAACCAGCTGGATTTCTCCGATCCACACTGGGTCAAAATTATACATACATGCCCCCCTGACGATATTTGGTTTCCACCAACAACCTTCTGGCTTCACCTGGTTGATATCTGACCACTCTGATTGGCAGAACTGGTCAGATTCAGTTAAACTGGTTGGTTCAGACCATTCCAGAAGCTCCATGTTAGCCTGCTTTCTCCAGAACCAGTTTGGATTTTTGGGATCACTGTCCTGTTTGAGCATCCAACTTGGTCCAAACTGTAACTATCACAATTTGAAGAAAGTTCTCCTTCTTCACTATTCCATCCACTTTGTGCAATACAGCAGCAGCCCTGACCACCAAACACTGCCACAGCATGACGGTGCCATCACCCTGCTTGACACTGGGTAACTTTGAAAGCCTCTTCCTGACTCCACCTAACATTGTTCTGGTCATGGTGTCTTCAGAAGACGTTGGGCTTGGCCATATGGTCATGGCCCTAGCAATCCAAACTGGTTCTGCAGGATACAGTGGGCTGATGTGAAGGTTTTAGAAATGGACTTTATTAAAACTGTTTCTGCTCCAGGAAGTCAACCGGGTTAAATGGGTCGGCCAGACATCTGTGAGTGTAATCTGGACTCAGCGTCAATACGACAAAAATCCACTACAAGTTCACCTCGTCTTAAAAAAGATGCAGCTGGAAAAACACCAGTTCATATAAACCATTGAAGCTGCTGGACGGTGGAGAACATTCATGCTGCTGACAAGCAGATCTTTAATTGTTGTCATGTTCAGCAGATGTTGGACTAGCTGAGACCTGAAACCGGGTTTAGCTTCAGTCTGAGGTGAGTTTGTTGCATAGGTGTTAGTTATCGCTCACTTCCTGATCCCAGCAGCATCTTCTTGCTCTGGAGCGCTCTGAGCCTGCAGCTTCTTGTGGATGCTTCTCCAACGGTCTTCCAGCTGCATCTTCACACAGTCGAGCTCGATCCTGTTCAGCTGTGGACACATGAGTTTCAGAGAACCTTCAAACCAAACCACCCTGCGATGATCCGGCTGCTAAAAGCATCAAGCTGCAGATATCTTCTCTGTACCTTACACTCCATCTCAGTGGACAGCCTGTCAATGACCTTGTGCCAGTCCTGCTCCTGGCCCGTCACCTTGTTCAGCAGCTCGTGGAACATGGAGTTTAGCTGCTCCGTCGCCACGTCAAACTGCAGAC